>PNEQ01007183.1:5491-64762 GCA_003012365.1 Medauroidea extradentata | reverse complement strand
TTTTTTTTTTTTTTTTTTTTTTTTTTTTTTTTTTTTTTTTTTTTTTTTTTTTTTTTTTTTTTTTTTTTTTTTTTTTTTTTTTTTTTTTTTTTTTTTTTTTTTTTTTTTTTTTTTTTTTTTTTTTTTTTTTTTTTTTTTTTTTTTTTTTTTTTTTTTTTTTTTTTTAGTGAATAATCGATTTTGATTCGACTGAACGGGCTAGCATCGTGATTTGCACTTCAATTGGATACATGTACAAATGTCTAAGATGTGAATTTAAAATATTTTGAAATTCGACACCCAAAAGAGTGAAAAAGCACAATTTTTTCCCATCAGCCCATGATATCTACCTAGTAGAGATATTAAGGTGGTGTTCGCGTCAGTGTGATGCTTACGTAAGTATTTTAAAATTATATGTTAGTTATTTTTACTTTATAAGATAATTTGATCATTAATAATGAAACGAAGTTTGTAAAATTTCAAGGCGGACTATCAGAAAAGCAAGTACGAGCAGCAAGAAGTAACTTATACATGAGTTTCGCTCTACAGTAACATATCGAGACGTGGGGTTGTACAACCTCTGTGAGCCCGGGACATGATTATTTTATTATTTTAAGTTCATTTTATTTTCATGAATTATTTCGACTTTCTGGTCTACATTCCGTAAAGTTCTGGACTCCAATTCCGTTAAGGGCGCCGCCTACCCGCGCGTGAGAGGCTCAAAAGCGACGGAGACATAAGGTCGACCTTGAAGCGCGCATCAAATGCCGCGTCGCCTCAACGAGCCAAGCGCTGAACTAGCGTGCAAGGTTTCCGCCGAACTGTTTTTACTATGGGACTTTCAGCGACAACGCTGTATTTTTATTGTACGCTATGAAAGATAAAGGTTCACTCTACAGGCCTATTTTATTCAGAGGCTTCCGAAAATGAAAACTCTTACATAAAAATCACCGTGAAAAGTCCCAATTCAGTCATTTTCCCACCCAAAAAAATACTTGTTAGAAACGAAAACAGTGTGTGGCAAATAAATAGGCCTGTGTAAGGGGCCTTAAATGCTTTTCGTAGCCTAACCGCGTGACGACACGTGGAATGGTTTCCGAATGAAATCAGGATTGTTGAAGGTCTGCACGTCTATTCACGATCCTAGTAGACGGCGCCCTTAAATGCTGCATGCGAACGTTCAATTCTGATACATAAAAACTACAAGGCAGATCGAATTAGTGCAATTTACATGTAGCCGTTTAAAAGGGGTAAAATGGATTATGCAGTTGTGCAGTTCACTTTCCACTTAGGTTCCTCGACAATATCAGCTCACATATATTATCTCACTAATCTCAAGGTTGGGGCACCAAATACGTTTTCTCGAAACTTTTTCCCATCAAAACTTTCTAATGGCATTAAACTTCAAGTGACTATTTTGACAATATGTAATTGAGGGCACAGTCACCAATGGTTGTGCGCAGAGTAAACAGACGGTTTTTCATTCGATTAACCACTTATCTTTAGGTATCTGTAACTACCCCACATCGTAAAATTTGCAGAGCTTTAAATAATGCCCAAGCGAAGTCGCTGTGAGAGGCAGGGACAAACTTTAGACTGCTTTCCGCGTGGACAGTTGTAGCTACTTAGCCTGCTGCAGATTTAGTTCAACTAGCCGCTTGGACATTTTAACACTTGATGATTGAAGTATCAATCTTGTGTACAAAGAGGTTTTTCAGTTAAGGCAAATATCAGTTACGAATAATACTCGCGAGCAAAGCCGCGGGGGACTGCTAGTACATGTATAAAACTATTCAGTATTAGGTGCATATAACATCTGTTGTTACATCGGGCAGTGTTTCGTAACGTTATTGGTTGTTTTTGACGGTGGGTCTACCAGAATGTATGTGGCAAGTGTATCCTTCTTAGAGAGGAAAGGAGGGAGGGGGAGAGAGAGAGAGTGAGTGAGGGAGAGGGAGAGAGAGTGGAAGAGACAGGAAACGTCATTTCTGTAACTAATGATTTCGTGTATCTTAAATGAATTATAACATTAAAAGGACATAAATCGAAATATGTCTATCTTCAACCTAATAGTTGGAGTGACTTACCTCCTCTGCCTTCTTCCAAGGGATTCTACGTCCACGAGCGAGCGAGAGAGAGCGAGAGAGAGAGAGAGAGAGAGAGAGCGTGTGCGTTAAGAGAGATAAGGGTAGAATGTGATGCGAATGCGCTAAAGTGAAGGGGGGCCCTAGGTCTCGTGGCCCTTTACTCCCTTTCAGCTGCACAAAAATCTTGCAATGACGGATAAAAATAATAGATTTATTGCCTGAATTATTCAAACTGTTGAGATACTGACTGGAATACTTCCTTTTTGCGCCACTGAGGTGATTAATCTCAACCCAGTAATTCTCGTCGTGGGTGGTCCATAGCTTCGTAACAGGTTTCACGAACGCCGCGCCGTCAGGACGAGTTGACGGGTGCTCGCCCGCCTGTGAAGGACATTGATAGATTCTCAAGACCAGGACAGTGTAAAGTTTCTCGGACGTGTTGCAGCAACCAGACCACGTATCGAGGAGTTCTTGTCTTCCCTCGTACGCCTCGTAGACATTCCTCTTCGAGCGGTGGCTATCCCTCACGTACTGCCACTGGAAGTTACATCGATACGTGTCGCGCTCATGCATTACTCGCTTACTCCGGCCAGGAGCCAGTGCTTCACCGTCTTGGTGAAGTCGTTCTTCCTTCCGGAAGTCTGGTTTTGTGTAGTGAGAAGGATTCGCTGCCAGCGGGAGGGAAATGTGAAGGAGAACCTTGAGTTAATTATTCGCGACCACTCGTCACTTTTCAAATTAATCTGCTTGTGAAACGACTTACGTCAGAGCGCTTTATTATGTGCTATGATTTCTTTGCGATTGCTCGTCAAGGGCATTTGTGCATGTAAAAAAACATCCTTTCACTCCAGGAAACTACGGATTGTTTCACTCTGTGAGACTACTGGTTGGTCATTAACTAAATGTGTTATTTTCATTCTCTTCGTCACTGATTATATCACATAAAACTCACGTTCTGAAATGAGAGAATTTGGTCAGCGCTTAAGGGGCCTCCCTAGATAAGCTGCGTTTGTGTGTGATACAGGAGCAGTAAGAGTGTAACTAACAGACGTATGTAATGTATTATCGCCTCTCAGCGCAAGCCCCTCAGATGGCGTGCAGTGCTTTACTATTTTCCTTTTTACTATGTGACTTTAAGCGGTGACCACATTATTTTAATTACGGGCAGCGTAGTAAAAAGTCTAATGCTTGTTTCTATAGTTATGTTTTTCAAATCCGAGTATTAATTTTCCAAATACGGCAGTCTGGAAAACCAATTTTTTTGCCGTTTGAGGGGCCAGAAAATACTGTTTCTAATAAACGCGTCGAATTTTTAAAACTAAAGCGACATATTTTGAAGAGTGTGTTATTTTCTTAAGCATTGACAACGCAGATAATTAATTTGCTGTTACTAGTACACATACTATTTCTGAAATTACTCATAGAAAAAAAATATTTTTTTTTCGTCCCGATGGTTACTAGTTAAAATTAAGAAAAATAATGAAAGCAATTTGATGACGCTCAAGAAAGTGTGCCATACCAGGCTGAAATGTAGTTCAACCTTTTTGTATTCAGTTTAGGGTGGTAAATTAAGAATTCGAAATTAACGGGTTATTGATCTGTCAACAAACCGTTTCAATAAGAATTTGGACAGCGGGAATATGTATAGCAGTATGACGAAAGTGCTTATGTTAGTAGTAATTCAATGTTTTCCATCTACGGCGGAATTCCAGCAGGTCCGTGGTTTAGACGTAAACATCTGGAAGCGTGTGGATACTCGAACATCGACGTCTGAAATGTGCGTTGTGACTTGTGTTATACTCTGCGAAGCATAACGCTGTAGGGCCGAGAATGGTTTTATTCGTTTGCGGATTTTGTATCGATTCTGTTTCTTTACCTGTTAACTTGCGCAATTACAATATTTTATGTACCTGGAATGATAAAAGAGGTGAAAAATTGCAGGATACTCAGCAGCCACAGCTGTGAGCTAACAGTCGCTGGGATTCCTCAGTCTGTACATGTGCCTGAAGACTGGGACAGCTCAATTCCAAAAACGTCGCATCTTTTGTTGAAGGAAGCGTACGCTACTTTTCGTATTTTTTTTCTTTGTTGTGGCATCTGTATTCATGGGTGTATATTGTCATTTGTGTTGTTTTCGTTGTCCTCGTTAATTATTGTCGCCAATTTTTTCACAGACCTTAGTTCGTTTTAGTTTAGATTGTCTTTTATTGTTATGTCGTATTTCTTGGTACGACTCTATTCCGTTTAGGAAATAATTTGTGTTTTTTTGTTTCGTTTCGTCTCTGTGTATACGGCTATATTTATTTTCGGAATTGTATGTAAACATACTAGGTTTGTTGATGATACTGGCTTTCCTTTTTTGTTTTGTTGTGAGATTTTTCTGCGACTAGGCAACGTTCGCTCGCCATGGCGTGCATACATAAAACGGCTGAGTTCTCATTGTTTACAGCAGATGTCTTGCATAGCAATATATAAATAATTTTCATTATAAAAGTATCAAAAACACCTATCTAAAGCATGGTTTAACCAGGTTTATGTGCCGCAAGTGGTAATTATTTAACTAAATCGACCAGCAAGGGGTTTTTGGCAGGCCTGTATCTGCTTTTTAGTACTTTGAAGTAGTTTCTCTTGTTCCAATATGACTGCCCGCCGGCCAACTTGTTTTTATAAGCTCTTGTTTTCAGCGTTGGTATTAGATGCTATTCCTTGGCTACGTGTCTACCGATATTTTTTTTCTGCCTACTTGCGGCAGCTTTTGCTAACGTGGTTCGCTGCTGCTGCTGCTGCTGTTGCTGTCTGAGAGGGTCTTTTGTTTTAACAAAATACTATAGAAACCATTAACTTACATGATAGTCTTATGCTAATAATAAAGAGAAGTGTGGGAAAAATAATATAACTGCATGGGGAGATACTATTGAATAAATTGCTATCGGCGAACCCATGCCTTACCTTTAAAACAGTCGTGTATATCGTAATACTTTAATTATTTTAACGTATCCCTTCGCCCGTCTCAACATTTCATCGTAGGCTTGAATATGAAACTGTCCTTATATGAGGTGATCGTGAAACAACGTACGATGGCATAGTGTAGAGGTTAACCTCAGATACTGCTGTCCTAACGTAGTTGGCGAGCACGACAGCCTTGTAACAGTTAAGTGCCTTGCCTTGGCAAGTGCGTTGTCCACGTCGCTAATGTGTCTCATGCCACCGCTTCCGAGGTTGTCGGCATTCGGCATTCTCAGCTTCCCTTTTTGGCGGCGATAACTTTCCTGAACGTGCTGTCTTTGGGAAGCAAGTGGTGTTCTCCTCGAGTTACTTTAAAGGCATTCTCCTAGTGGAATTGTTAAGGTGTATCATCGCAGCTGGTCAGTTTCGAGCAAGTAAAGTTTTACCTGTAATTTTATTTCTTTCGAAAACACATTAATTATTACTGACTTACGCTTATTTTAACTTTGAAATGACCTTACATTACGCGTCATGCTGATGAATCGCTGGTTCTTTGCAAATCTCGCAGATCTACTTGGCGTTAGAAGTTTATGGTTGCTTCCTAGATGGGCTGAATTTGTGTGTGCTTTGAGGGGGGGGGGGCGGCATAAAAACAATGGACCTGTGATGCCTCTGACACGCGAGTGTAGTTGCAGTATAAAATGTACTCGCAATCCGCTCAACTGGCGTGCAGTACTTTTTCTTTTTCTTATAAGCGAGCAAGGCAGCCAGTGATAACACGTTGGGGTCTCATTAGGGGGAACCCGGGTTCAATCTTCGGCTCCGGCCATCTTTACTGACTTCGATTTTCCATGGTTCTCCAGGCGAATGCTGCTAGGATGGTTACTTAAGGTGGATCAGTACCCGCCATTTTGGAATAATGGAACTTCTGCGTTTAATTTGTCCTGTGCATGTTCTATTGTGTCTGTGTTAAGTTAGGTAAGTTTAAGTCAGGGTATATTTGTTTAAGTTAGTTTAGGTTAGTTTTGGTTAAGTTATTTTCCTATTTTTCCATTTTTCGTTAGGTTAGGTGGTGATAAGTTAAATAACCGAACCGTACCTAACCTAACGAAAAATGGAAAACTTAATGGTAAAATAACCGAATCTAACCAAATCTATCATAAACCAACCTAATCAATGTAACCTAACCCAACGAGAAATATAAATTTAAAAAACTAAAATTTTGTTTACGTACGACTACTTCTAACGTCTATAAACATTTTTATCGATAAACTATACCTCTAAAATTAATAGTTTGGCCGGTACACGGTGAGTAGTGAGTCATGATATTTACCCACTTCACTTCTCGGTCATTCGCGTGGTCAGACTTTTAAATGTTGCATAGGCCGTTCGGATTATGGTGAGCACATTATACTTTCCTGTCACTATTTAATATAGGCTAAACAAGGCTACCCAAGTGACAGTAAATACGTATAGACTATAACGAATTCAAAGATAGGCTATTATCCTTTTTCCTATTGGACTTTAAGCGGTGACCACGTTGTTTTATTTGTGGGCAGCACAGTTCAAAGTCTAACCCTTGTTTCTATAGTTGTGCGTTTCGAATCCGGTTTTTATTTTTACAGATACGGCAGTCTGAAAGTACCAATTTTTGGCCTTTTTGAGGGGGCCGAAAATTATGTTTTAAATAAACGTGCCTAATTTTTGTAACTGTAACGACATGGTTTGAAGTGTGTGCTCTTTTCGTAGATGTGCATGCGCCATTAGTAGTTTCGTAAAAAAAAAAAAAAAGAATCGCAACTCGCTGCAACGCATTTCGAGGGCAGGTAGGGAGGAGAGGAGCCTTAACATCTGAAGCCGCAATAAATATATATTTTCTTAAATGTTATACTCGACACGATGTTCTTAAAAGATTATCACTTTATCGCGAGCCACATATACGAGTGCAGTGATTGGGCAAGTGCCTTCTCAGCGTGGCTGCGGGAAGCACGACTCTGACGAGAGCCAGTTCATCGCCCTACAAATAAAGGGGTTATATGTCAGTGTCGTCCTTGACGTGGCCTTGCTTATGTATAACAAATACAGATATACCTTAAGGCGTGCGGGTTCATGCGAGAAATATCAAGGTCGAGCCGAGCACGCAGAGTGAACGTATTCTGGCTGTGCTAACGTTCAGGAAGCAAGCAGTTACTATTTAATGAACGGAGGCAAATCAAAGGTGAGTTCACTGAAATTGACCTAAAATAAAGTTGTTGTAATTTTTTATATCGTTTGGGGTGGGTACCCGAGGGCGGGGTATCAAACCCCGAGTGCAGATTTTTGACTGGGCGCCCGTAGGTATCTGCATATCCTGACAGATGACATGAAATGAAGATCTACAATGGAGAAGTGACGGAATGAGAAAGGTGGGGGAAACGGGAGATCCTCGAGAAAACCCTCCGGCCAACGGCAATGTTCGCCACATTTCCCACGTGCGAAAAATCCGGGCTGAACCCGCTGGGGATCGAACCCAGGTCGCCTTGGAGTGATCTGACCACTCGGACACCTTGGCACTAAATTAGCTAATACGTATATTCCTCGTTGCGGTAAGAAGATTAGACGCGCAGTGTACATTACTTTTAAAATTTGTACGATTTGCGTACGGAGTGTAAGGAAATGTTAAAGAAGGCACTCACACTAAATTAATTAAAAAAAGACAAAGCTTTCTTTGTTTACTCAATCCTCAAGAATGTCAGTTGCTTAATAATAATATATACTTTCCAATTTTTCCCTAAGGAAATGTAATTTTTAAGTTTGACTTTCATGCTTGTATTACTTCTACCCTATTCACATAAGGGGCAAATCAACACATTATCGATGTTCTTTTTTGATAGATTATCAAAACATAAAATAAATACACTCCGGCCTGACTCATCCTGTATAATCTTGACAAAGTATTTCTTGTAGTGCCTCGTAAACACGTTAAGATTGGGTTACGGGTATTTGCTCGTGAAAGCGGAAACAAATTATTAATGATTGTAGGGCTAGTGATAAGTAAGATGCTACTCCAACCCTTGTGGAGAAATGTTCTCTTTCGGCGAATGGGCACTTTCTCCCTTGCCAGAGCCGGACGTGAATACTAAACAAAATGGCCTCGGAACAGTCGTTGAAGTACTGGGTGCCGACCATGCAAGATATGCAGGCGGAGGAGTGAATTTCTCCTTGCACTTGTCGCCGGAGAATGTCTGGTGTCGTCCATTCAGGAAGTTGTCCCCCAGGGCGACGAGCATAGAAAGTGGTGCTTGTCACTCATACTTTCTTCTCCCTCTGAGAACTATCAGGTTCCTCCGATATTCAACCCTTGTCACTTATTATGATGAATTTTTTTTAATTTCTTCATGATTAATTAAAATATTTCTATAGGGACGTAGCTAATTATTTTACCCTACATTACGTGCATTATATTCGAAAAATTAAAGCGTTACTATGAAATAATTAAGCTAATTTAAATTTTCAGATAAAAATTCTCTCTCACAAAATAATAAACACTAAACGACTCCCAGTACCGATTTCATCCAAAAATACTCACCGAATAGTAAAATGTAATGTTTCTGAAACATCGCCGATTATTCGTCACATCCTTAATTTATTAACGAAAATGAATAATATTAACAAAATAGCTGACGCATCCTCTAATACGGTCTCCTGGCTCGTATCCCATTAAAAGTGTTAGAGTACTTCAATACACGTCCAACATGATAGCTTGTGCCAACACGAGCAAATATATTCAAGTGTACTTCCAGTGTTTGTAGTGCCTCGAACAACTCTTAGATCACGCAACTACATCCTTGTTCTTTGTGCTAATCAGTGTCTTATTGTACAACTACAAGGGAGTTGGGTTGATGAAAATTACCTTCGTAACTAAACATTCAGATTAATGTTGATAACTTTTGGATCGCGGTATTGCCACGATTTTTGTAGCGTTATTGTTTTAGGGACTTTGTTCGTTTGTTAGTTGTGTTCTCGTCGTCAGTTGGTTTTCTAGTACGTACTTAGCTAACCTTTATTTTGGAAGTTAATTTTATAGACGCCGAATTATTTCCTTTTCATTTCACTGCTGCCTGCAATATAGTTTAATTTTATGTTCACCGAAAAGACAAAAAAAAGTCACTTATTGATACTACACAAGAATTTAATGGAAATTTTATTTTTATTACGGCTTTTGCCAGGATATCTTGGCTCTTAATACTTTTGGCAAAAATAGAATGTCACAATCGTATATATTTTATTAAAGAAAATGTCTGTGCTTTTATTAAAATAAACTCGTGCATTCAGCAAATGTGACGTTTTCCCGTCTACATTTATGGTAGCGTATTCTTTCAAAGTCATAAAATTTTAAATATTTTGCGCAAGAACAAAGGTGTTGCAAGTAAGACTAAATTAAGCCGGTGACGATTCTCTCTCTCTCTCTCTAGCTCTCTCTCCCTCACTCCTCCCCTCCACCTCCCTCCCTTTATAAGCAGTTTTAGCGAGGCAGCGAAAGTTCATTTGCAGTAAACTCCTATATCTGGTAAGAGTACAGGTTGTGAATTTCATTCCTCATCTCACGGATGAGCCAATCCCCACACACCCGTCGTCACCTTTGCTCCTCGACCTAGCAGACTGCTTGGACTAATGGAAAATAACATTACGAAATGTCCTGTGCGAGGTGCGAGGGTGAAAGCAGCTGTATTGTGTGGCAACTTTTGTTTAAGTTGACGAACGGAACTCTCAGGTTAAATGAATGGTTTTATGCATAAACAGACTATGCGCCAGTGTATAGTTAATGTATAAAATATTTTTCTGTTTTCAAATAGTGTTACAATAAGTATTTTAATAATGTATCATATAATATTTTTAAGTATGGGCTTTGTAAAACTAAAGTGTGTTTCGTAAAGTTGTTTAAAATCTGGAAAACTAATAGCAAATTTTACTGATAACATAAAATTAGCGTGTATTCTATTTATGCATTCATGCATAATACCATCCAAAAATGTCACTGTTACCTGCTTTAAAACTGTCGCTCATTTATTAACATTCTTAACTGTAATGTATCCTCAATCAGAACAAAATTGTCGTAGTTAAATAGCGTTTAGTAAATAATATCTTATGACCGTCGCCTACGTGTGTGTTAAGAGGCTCAGAAGTGACTGAGATGTAAAGAGAACCTTGAATTGAGACGCGCTTCAAATGCCGCATAGCCACGACGAGACAAGTGTTGAACTAACGTGAAAGATTCCCGCCGATCCATTTTATTATGGGACTTGCTAGGTGATCATATAATTTTATTGTTGTGAAGTCTGTAGAAAAGTTCAGGGTACGTCTATATCCGAGGCTCTTTACACACTATTAAGTACATCTTGAAGTACGGCAGTTTAAACAGGCCTTAAAAAAAAAAAAAAAAAAAATATATATATATATATATATATATATATATATATATTGGATGTCTACGAAACAGTGTTTTAATGAGCATGGTGTAACATTCCGTCTTTGACCGTTTTTATAGTGTGTTTGGCTTTTCGTATATTGTCACTTTAGATACTCGAGGAACAATTTCGCAAGAAAAAAGTATTTACGAACGCACTGCAACGCTTTCTAATAAGCGCGGCAGGTGGCTCCCTAAGGAAAGCGTGGTACATAATTCAACGCTAAAAGCATTAATCTACAATTGTTGGTTTCTTGAAGTCAATTTGCGAAAGTTAAACAATAGCAATCCTAGACAATAGTTTTAGCCAACGTTTTAAACAAAATTGTTTCCAGTGTTACGAACTTGTGAGGCACAATCTCTGACGACGGTATCTCGTGCATTTAACTGCGGCGCAAGAGATGGCGTGTAACTAATTAGTAATTCTGGATAAATAGTTATTCATAAAGTTGGCAAATACAATTTTATAGGATTGTCAATGAGTATATTATCCATATTGGCTTCGAAAAAAGCGTAGAAATCAATTGATGTTTTCAGCGTTTATTTATCTACATTTCATGATTCACATAAGGTTTACAAATTTCCGAAAGTCTGATTTCTGCGTCCTGTTGAAGGCTACGACCAACAATAAGTATATTTTGAAGAAGTAAAACCGCAGCAAACCCCTGTTTTTTCCCGCCTAAACAATTAATTGATAATAGGGTTCAGTTCCATATCTCGTAGAGTCTACGGCCAAAGCAGAAGAATCAAGATTCGTTATGTCCGCCAGCAAAACAAACTACAAAAGTCGTTAAGTTCAACTAACTAGTTTTCTATAGTTCCCTATTCTTGCTCTACCCATGGCTGTGGGCTAGGTAGTGCTCCTTACTGTTCTTTTTGGTTGTTCTGACAACGCCTTAAAACGAAGAAATAACATAAATAAAATAAAAATGTGCAACCGGTCGGTCTTCTCTCAAAGTGCTCGTGTGATTAAGCAGAATATGACATTCCAGCTTTATCGACTGAGATGGGACTCTTACTATGCATCGGCTGTATAACATGATTTGAGGGTTTCAGTTTGCTACAGGCTTCCGGGAGTGGAAAATAATTTGTTCAATACTCTGGAGGATACGTTTTAGTACGCTGCCTGTTGGCACGAACCGTACGCACGAGGCGTGGCCTGCGTGGCAATAGTTCAAAAAACGCTTACTAGGTTTAATTACCAAAGCTTTCGGACACAATCGAAACCCCTCGCAGGTGACACCGGCCCGCGACAGCACCTCTGCCCTCTTCCGGGGCCAGCGGCGAAGTGCCCCAAAACTTCCGAATTTCCTGCTCTCGCTGTTCTTTCGTTCTAAAAGTCATTGACCAATCAGCCCAACAGCTTCCAATCGGTAGGTCACGCCCCACGGTTAACGACCTCTCGGCTGCAGACTGCCCTCTACCCCAGTGTATGATTTACAAATGCCGTTGTGTAGACCACTTACAAGATAGAAATTTTATTATATTAAAAACTTATTTTTAATTAGGGGTTCAATGAGGCCTATCACAAGTTAGCTCTTAAAGGGCGCCGCTTACCACACGCTTCAAATGCGTTGTAATGTGCGGCGAAAAACTATTTATACGAAACTATTCCACGTGTGCCATCGAACCTATGTACGAAAAAAAAACCCCTTCGGGAAAGGGAGGAATGCCATTGTCAAGACACCAAGGTCATTAAAAAAACAGTGTTTAGAAGCTCTCCGACATTGCTAAAAACGGCTTTTTACAGGCATATTCGCAAGCTATAACAATAATTTATTTATTGAACGTTTTGCATGTCTTTGAATAGCACTATGCCTTGGTAGAGGAACACGCGGGGAGGGAGGAGTCAGTTAGGGCTTGTTAAGGAACCGTCCCAGTATTCGCCTGCAGTGATTCCGGAAAACCCTGGAAAATAGAAATCAGGATGGCCAGAGCTGGGGATCTAACCCGAACCCTTCCGAATGTGAGGCGAGTGTTTTTCTACTGCTTCACCTCGCTCGGTAAATTTAATAATTTTACGTAATTCAATTGTGCATAGATTTCATGCATAGTTTCTGGACTTGTCCAGTGTTTACGGTTATATTTTACGTCATGTGCTTATGCTTATTGATTGTGAACCAGACTTCTTTCAGAGTGGCCGCCGCCGATTCCTCATATGCCCCCGGAGGCCGTGTTGTCGCGAAACAGAAATCCGAAGCTTCCGTATCTCGCTGGGTGTTAGTAAAATCAAATGCACCCTGACAGATTAGTTGAAAATCATTAAAACGGACGGCGGGACGCGTGTAACTGTTCAGCTGGGCTCCGTACCCGTATTTAAGGTTGGAGGGTGGTTGTTGCCAAATTTAATATGTTACATGTTAGTGTAATCGGCGGGGGAGTGTAGCTGCCCTCCAGCTAGGCTGGAGTGATATGTCGTGTTATGTACTAGTGAGGTGGATGTTGTCAAGTAGCTAGATAAACTCGTAGTGTAGTAGTGCGTGAAATACCTGCAATCATTGTGTAATGTAAGGAGATGTTCGTGACAGAGGGAGAAAACCCCGTACAAAATAATTAGTAGCGATGTTTAGCCGCCTGGACCTGAAACAGACATCTATCAAGTCGGTGCATTAATACCTTATACTAATACTGTCCTTTGTTTATGCTAGTCTATAGAAGTAACAGTTAATCTATCATAATTCAGAGTGGCGTGTCTCCGGCGGATGCCGGAGGATAGGTAGGTTCCTGGCGCGAGCTGACAGTTCAGTTCCGTAGGCAGTCTGTGGCAGGTAGACGTGGTTGGGTTGAGGAGGTGGTGAAGGGGGCCGGAAGGTCGACCGGTTGGCCCGGTCGCTGCAGGGGGTCACCCAGAGCTGGTCAGTCGGGGCTGGATGACACACTGACCAGCCCCTCGCGCCCTGACCCACATGTCCCCATCTGGCGACGGCATGCGCCCACCTGCACCATCCCGTCTGCTTGGGAACTTCTCTGGGATGCAAGTCGCCGCATTCCATTTGCTACCCTGACCAGCAATAGGCTAAATGGAACACCATCAGTAGGTCTACTCGACGATCTCAATAGTTGAAGTGAAGAGATTAAGGCCAGTACTTAAAAAGCGCCGTCTACCTGCGCGCCAGAGGCTCGTAAACAACGGTGGCGTAAGTTAAATGAAACGCGCGTCAAATGCCGCATCCCCTCAATGATCCAAGCTCTGAAATAACGTGCAAGGTTCACGCCGAACCGTTTTTATTATGGGACACTAAGCGGTGACCATATAATTTGATCGGTGGAAAGTTTGCAGCAAAGTATAGTGCACATCGCAATCGGAGTTTCACGTACACTCGGTTAGTACATTTTGAAGTACAGCAATCTTAAAAGGCAGTTTGTAGCCATGTTGGAGGTTTTAGAAACAGTGTTTTTAATGAGCATAGTGTCTAAACAATGAGGTTCCGACCTTGTCTGAAGTGTGTGTTATTTTCGTACGTTGGAACAATATGCACCCATGGAATAGTTTCGTAGAAAAAAATCTGTTTACGAACACACTGAGACACATTTGAAGCGTGAGGTAGGGGGCCACATTAACATCGTATGTCTGTTGTAGTACTGATGAGAGGTGACATGATGTGAATTAGGAGCAGTGCCGGCGGCGGTATTGAGAGCTTCTGCCGTTATTAGTTTGCTCTATAGTTTTTGATCACGCAAGAGTGATGTCTTCTTAGAAATATTATTTAAAGAATGTTACACGTGTGTATACTATTTCAGGTTAACCACTAATCATTAAAGCATATTTTCTAGCACATAAAATTGGCGAATATTGGTGTTTTTGTGATTCTTTGGTCGGTATGAAAATGTTAAAAAGCGTAGGCGTGTTCAGTAGATCTTCGTCTTTAAAATTAAGTCATAAAATGATAGGTTCACCTCTGAATGTCTTATAGAGGTGAGTTGTCGCCGAGAAGACTGCACTTCAGTCCAGCGAGTTGCGCCTAGAGGCTAGTGGGAGGCGTGATATCAGTGCTGTGTCGTCCTTACTGCTTCCGCTAATGCGCACAACACGTTCACCAAGGCGGCTGGCTACCTTAAGACTAGTGACATAGGATATATCCGGCCAGTGCGTGTTACCAGGTGTAAGAAACTTGTAACTCGTTTTAACAATTTAAATGTGCTGTAATATTTTTGGTTCTACAAAATGAGCCAAAAATAATAGCCTATACCCAATTTGAAATATTCATTATGCAACAACGCACAGATACACCAGATATCAACATTGCACATGGTAGGGTATCTCAATGTTTTTTTTTTGTGGTTTTGAAAGAAAAATATTAGGAAGGTGATTCTCGCCATTTGCGAAAAACTCCGCGAGACGGTTTCGGATTTGTCTGTTACCCGCTGGCTCTTGTGCGCAAGCGAAATACGATGGAAAACGATGACATAATGGGCCGTGTACCATTTGTCATAGCCAAGGTCATTGGTTGGTGTGAGGAGAGGGGGAAGGTGGTATACACATTGATAGAGCACAGTATGTGGCAGAACAGTCGGCAATATGCCCTGGACAGGTGTGCACCGCGGTTACACTGTCGAAATGTTCTTTCGGAACAATGAATCCACCATTGCGACACAACGAGCCTTCCGAAGACACTTCAACATTCGGCCAAATGGGACGGTGCCAAATCGGAAAACAATTCGCCACAGGGTTGCAACATTTCACCGTACGGGGTCAGCATCGAAGAGCATGTCTCCAGGGCGGCCTCTGACTACAGGGACACCTGCAAACATCCAAGCTATGAGGACATCAATTGGTCAGTCGCCGAGACGGTCAGCACGCAATGGCTTCCACCACCTTGCAGATATTTTCAAAACCACGTAAAAAAACATTTTGAGTTACCCCATCATGTCCAACATCGATATCTGGTGTATTTGTGTTTGTTGTTGCATAATAAATATTTAAAATTGAGTATATCTTTTTGGCTCATCCTGTACTTAGCTGCTTCAGTTGCAAGAAAATATGCGATAC
The DNA here is from genome assembly GCA_003012365.1 of Medauroidea extradentata. Classification (NCBI taxonomy): domain Eukaryota; kingdom Metazoa; phylum Arthropoda; class Insecta; order Phasmatodea; family Phasmatidae; genus Medauroidea; species Medauroidea extradentata. The sequence continues at coordinate 49,314 of PNEQ01007183.1, read as the reverse complement.
AGGCGGTTCGCGATAAAGTAAGCACTTTTCAAGCCCTAGTTACTATTTTCCTTTCAGTTAATTCATAGTTTCTGGCCACTTTTTTTTGTATTAACGTAGCACTATAAATATCAATCAATGTGAGTAGATTGTACTATACTAAAAATGTTACGTCTAAAGCCTAGTTTACACCAACGGTAACATTGCTAGTAATACATATTTGCAACAAAGTTATTAACACTGTTGTAAAAGTGTTTGAAAATAAAAATTGTTTGACATCATGTTATCAACATTGTTGCCAACGTTATGTTATTAGCTTTGTTGATATTTATAAAAACTATTATAACAGTTGTTATGAAAAGTATGTTGAAAACATTTGCTAGCAACAAAAGTTATGAATTTGCCACCAACACTGTTGATAATATTATTTTCCCGACCCATTCTAGGGCGGTTAGATCAAAGGATGTTGGTAACAAATGTAATTAATAATCTCGTCAGCAATGTTGTAGGCATTTTTGTTATGAACATTGCAATTAATATCTGTTGATCATTCAATGGTTTTGTTTTATCGGTGTAAACTGGACTTAAGGTTACAGTTAATATTTTGAGTCATTATTTTAGACAAGGCGGTCGTCAAAACTGCTCTCTGTATCCCGAACAACATATAGCAATATCTACTGGTCCACGTGTGGTGCGTCGGAACAAGCAGGGCAAATATTGGGCGACATTCTTGACTCTAGCCGAGAGTTTATTGCTCGTTATCACTGGCGCAATTTGTTTTCGCGACCTCGGCTGTCGGAGACGTAAAAATACGAGTTGTAAGGAATTGTTTGCTTCGTCGGCAACCCTACTGCGTCATCGTGTAAATCTAGCCGTAACTAGCGTCAGCTTCTGCTGTTTCGTCATCCTGTGCTTGCGTTGCGTGGGCAGTTTTTTCTGGTGTACTCAGTCGTCATATTAATACATTTTATTTTTTAAAAAAAATATAAGAAAAAAGTTAGACCTGCGACTATACCGGGAATTCTATTTACCAATTTCTGTAGTGCAATTATTGCGATTTAACTGTTAACGTATAAGTACGCCGCAGTCAGCCAGGAAAATTAGTTTATACAGGGTGCGGCAACATAACTTCCCTTCTTAACACGGCAATAAAACCCTATTATGGGAATAAGAAAGTTTCATTAAAATTTTTATAATGTAGGTAGGACATGTCTAAAGTTTGGTTTTACACAGTTTTGAAAAACAAATCAGGTAAGTAACCCCCCTCCCCTATATCATTTCGCTGAGTAAGCCGATTTATGGCGTTTCTCAAGACACCAGCATAGCATTGGGTAAGTTGGCAATTTCTACCCGGATGTTGACCTTAAGGACATGTAGGGTCCTTGAACCGTTGACATAAACGCGGAATAGCAAATCACAAAAAGAAAAAACCACAAGGGGCCAAATCGGGGGAGTGGGCTGGCCGCTTCCAATCGCCACTTAATTGAGATGAGGCGCTCCGGGAAGTGTTCCTCAAAACAGCCATCGATGCCCCTGAAGTGTGGGCCGTTGCTCCGTCTTGTTGGAACCAAATGTCCCCTGCAATGGAGTACGTCCAAGAAACTGAATCTAGTCAAATGTCCCCTAACCTAAGCCCAATTCATCAAGCCGCGGGGAAAAAAAAAGCCTCCTCCAACATGTTCATATACGCTCCTCACTGTTCCAACGCATGGTGGCGATTGACAGCGGCGGGGAACAACATTTTACAACCACGCCTCTCGAACGAGACCATTCCCGGCCCGCTAAGACATCTACAGCCTGGATATCGCGCATTTCAAGACAGGAAGTTATGTTGCCACCCCCTGCATTTATACTTTTCCTCACTGATTGCGACCTAATTATACATTGGCAGCTCAATCAGCATGTCTATACTGTAGGGAAGGATGAATAGAATTTGCGGTATAATTGCAGAAAGGTGACCTTAAGCGCGCATAAAATGCTGTATTGCCTCAACGATTCAAGCTCTCAAATAGCGTGCAAGGTTCCCGCCGGACCGATTTTACTATGGGACACTAAGCAGTGACCATATAATTGTATTGGGGGAAAGTCTGTAGCAAAGTTCAGTGCAGGTCGCAATCTGAAGGTGTCGCGGTGGCCGAGGGGTCAGACCTCTCGCCTCCCACCAAGGCGATCCGGGTTCGATTTCCGGCGGGGTCGGTCCCTGGATTTTCGCGTGTGGGAATCGTGCAGGACAATGCCGTTGGTTGACGGGTTTTTCTCGGGGATCTCTCGTTTCCCCCGCCCTTTCATTCCAGCGCTGGTCCATACTCAACCTCATGTCACCCCTCACCAGTGTTGAAGACGTCGCTGTTAAGCGCTGACCAAAACATCTCTCTCACTTACTCGTAGTCCTAGTTACTATTTCCTGATATAATAATTTATTTATAGTTTCCTGCCACATTTCAATAAAAACAAAGCAAGCCAAATAACATTCAAACTGTATTCATTGTAGTGTACTGAAGAGTTGGTGTCTGAGGTTACAATAAGTATTATTTTTAATTATTTTTGAGAGTTTGGTCTTGAAAAGTGCTTACATTATTGTGGACCACCTATATCGACATCGAGGTCATTGAAGGCGGCGACACACAACTTGACACAAGGACAGGAACTGGAAGAGGAATTGGCCTTGGCATTAGTTCAGGAACCATTCAATCATTCGTATGCAGGGTAGCCATCCACCTGGAAAACCTGGAATTATTAGAGAAATTGTGGCTATCTGGAAAAATCAAGGAATTTTTGGTCTATCTGAGACATTTCAGGAAATTTACTTGCCTCGTTCATTTTGAGCTTCCGTAAAAGTCATAGGAAGGAAAATGATAGCATTTTGAGAGCATTGTAACATATTTGTTATAAAAAAAAATTACTGTAGTGTAGGTGTCATTGTAGTCCATTTTGTCAAGTTCGTTGTCATTTCCGTTGAATGTTTTGTCAAGTTAACTGGCAGTGGAGTCAGAATGGACTTGAAATATTTACCTTTATTAGAATTATGTAGAATAAAATGCCAAAATCTTATTTTCATGCTTGTGAAAATCAGGGAAGTTTTGGTTTTCTGTCAGGGAAATGAGGAGAAGGTCAGGGAATTTTCTTTGTAGCAATAAGTGGCCACCCTGGTATGGAGCGACTTGGGGAAACCCAAATCAGAATGGATGGAGTCGGGACTCGAATCCTGGTCCTCCTGAATGCGAGTCTATCGTCTTAAGGTTATTCAAGACTAGTGAATATTAGCCCTCTCTAATATTTTTATGGAACTCGGACATATGCTTTGAATCACCTAAATAAACAGCTAAAGTGGTCGCAGACACTGTATAAATGCTGGTGCGCGCTCTCCGTGCGCTTCAGTCTGAGGAAGGGCGTGGAAGGGAGACGTTACGTCGTTTGATCTCTCACACCGTGTTAGAAAGGCGAGCGTAAGAAATCGTAGCTTCGTAGAAAGTGACGCGCACTTGTTACTGCACACATATACCACAATGAGTCGATAGTTCACATTGCTATAAACTTGGTATCGTTGTAGTCAGGATGTATGCCGCTATTGGTCTAAAACAAAATATTTGAGTGAAATAAAACAGTTATCGTTTTAGTGCACTTAAGATGTCGCTAATTTTCGACATTAAAAACCTTATTTTCAGCATTATTTGAAAAATTAGAAGATGCGTCCTTTCATGTTTTAATAACTATTGTCCATTAGGCCGCGACATCTAATCTTAGAGTAAATTATTTCATTTTAGTAAGTCTGATAGTTTTCCTAAGTTGTATGCACCCATAGTCATGCAAATTTTGACTTTGAGATGCCGTTATTTAAATACTTTGCATGCTAAAAATGTTTCCATAAAAGGAAATTGCAGTCTCAAGTGACGTCTGCAAAACGGGCATAATTTCGTAGTAAAAAAAATTATTACTTTCACACTTGAACGGTCTTAACGTACTACTTTGCTCGGTTTGGTGTACTTGTCAGTCCCCGCTTTGACAACCCTGTCATAGTATGACTCACTTTGCCTTGTAAAGAATGTTTGTGCAGAAGTGAACCGACATTTTCCTTAGTGGATTAAATATTTATCTCGGCATTGATTAGATATACTGGAGACCGTGTCAACCGCGCCGTTCTCTCGTCTTCTGTTGTGTTTAGCAAGGCTACGTTATTTTTTCTGTCCATCAACAGCTGATATTACTTAAGTGTTGTCAGTCAAATGCCACGGTCGAAAAATTATCCTACGAATACAAATTTTACGCTACTCTGTAATTTCAAGGCAGTAAGCCTAGACATCTTGGCATTTTTTTCGTACACATCAAGTGTGTCATGGTAATTTGTTGACGTCCTTGGTAAGCCGTAAATAAACTGTATTTGAAATGTATAGTAAGTCTAATAAATATTGTGACTGAAAAAACATATTGTAGGCTAATCAACTCAAAAATCTTTAAGAAAAAAATTATTTAACTGGTGCGAAATCACTATACAGTTGTATTCAAATAACATCCTTGTATAATATGCAGTCAAAGGATTTTAGAAAAAAAAAATAGCATAGTATATAAAATTTATTTTTATTCCACGCAAAGTGAGATATTACATGACAATTGTCAACGACAAAGCCATATATGACGTACATTTGCTGCTAGTATGTGTGTAACATCTCATGATAGAAAACATATCCATTGCTATAATGACACAATCTTAACTTTTTTCAGGTACAACATACATTATTATTTCTATATAGGACTGCTGCTTACAAGTGCTCCACTTTATTCAGTGGTTGGGAAGAGGGCTTTCCTAGAGAAAGATTTACTCGCCAGTCACCTAAGCTATGTTGGTAAAAAATAAGGTAAGGTAAGTGGATGTTACGTCTTCTCGACAGCGATGTTATTATTCGAGACGGTGAAACATAGCTTGGTAGAATGACAGGAGTCGGCCATGAACTTAGCATTCGCCTGCAGCGATTTCAGGAAACCACGGAAAACCTAAATCAGGATGGCCGGAACCGGTGATCGAACACGAGTCCTCCCGAATGCGAGTTCAACATGTTACCATTGCACCTCTTTGCTCAAAAAAATATAACGTAGGCTAATTCGTAATTGGGGTGCAGGTAGAGCAGAAATTCAAGTCTAATACGACGAAATTTTGTTTAACGCCAACAAAAACCTTTGGCTTTTGTGTATATGTAGTTATTATTGCGTTTATAAATCACAGTGAAGTGTGCCTAATTCTATCGTTTATGGACACACCTGATGTGTCTGAAGAGACGAATCGTCGTGGAGTTGGTGATTTGGCACTAATGTTGAAGTTTTGTTTACGATTTACTGTGTATGGGTGCCCAGAAGCCGTCATATAATTAGCACACCGCGCGAACGCTGGGCTAAATTGGAAATTAAAATGTTAGTGGCAAAATGTTGAGAGACATTTTAAGTGCACTATGTGGCAACATAGCACGGAGTAAGCATCCTCTTGAGCTCAACAGATACTTTACCTTACTACTACTGTTCTGGCCATCATATTGGGCGCAGGTTCAAATCCCAAGCAGTCCAGACATGGTTCTACGTTTATTCGACGTAACATACAGAAAATAATACTTGGACGTGGAACTCAAGGTGAGACTTTCTCCGTGCAGTGTTGCCACACTATGTGCGTAAAAGTACCACATTTTGCATCTAACGTTGTCGTCTCCAGTTTACCCCAATATTCGCGTGTTGTGCTTATTTCACAGCCGAATGTGAATAAATCTAATATTTAAACACCTTGTTATCTGTAATTCAACTAGTCTTCATCGTTGTAGGTCCACTAGGTTAGAGATATAAAGTTAACAATGCCATAAAAATGGCAAGATGTTATTTAATGTTCCTAAGTTTACTTCACCAATTTTTACAGTTATAGAGTTAATAATATGCACCCATATTGAGGAAGTAGGCTCATTAGTTATGCTAGCAACTAGTTTTTTTAAAAACTACATTTATACTTAGATTAGCAAAGAGTATTCCAATTGAGACTGAGTTATTACTGAAACTCTTATTAGAATCTAGTTTGCGCCTAGTGAAAGTCAGTGTAGCAACTGCATGTGTGGCGTGCGACACCGCGATACGCTTAGTGTTTTCGAAATCGTATTTAACAAGCAGGAGTGCAAATCGCGGAAAGCGATTGCATCTTTGTGTGCAATAGATAAGACATGCTGGACTTTGAACAAAGCATGCGACAAGAACTTTCAGAAAATAGTATTCTGGCCAGAATTGCAAGGGTAATGCGTCGAGCCGTCGGGGCATTTTAAAATCATCGTCGTCTTATAACTAGTTTGCTATAAGGAGGCTATATATGCGTATTTGTGATTGTAAAAAATAATTTTCTTTTAAGGCACCCGCCTGCCTCGCTGTTGAATTGCGTTGCAGCGGGATAGAAATAAGCATATATTGCAAAACGATCAATCTTGTTTACAACGTACCCACATATGAAAAGAAAACAAATTTTAGAGAATGTAAAAAATCAGGCGTATTGGAAATTTTATTCCGAAGCCCCTCGACATGACCAAGAAACTACCTTTTCGCAAAACTGCATCATAAAATGTCTGTGTCAGGTCGACACAATACTGTTCAATGGACCTACCGTGTTCTTTAGTACAGACTTTCCAGCAAGAAAATAACAGGGTCACCTCTTACAATCCTATACTTCAGCGATCTGATGGAAACACTGTGGGCCAGTTTAACGCCTTGCCCATTGGGGCGATGGGATACTGCCGCCTGCGTCAAGAATGACTCTATAGACGTATTGATTTCGTGTGTTGGGTTCACTAGCCATGCATCCACAACGAATTCCGGATCTTAAAATATTTTTGGTATTAAAGTTTTAATGTAGACTTAGTTCATATTTCTTTTATAAATAAAATAATCGACTAAACTACTATCAAGCAAATACGTAGTTTCACTTGTCAGAACTAGAGTTTTGGCAACTTGCGTTTTTCTCGTTAGAATAAGTCCGTTAAAACGGAACAAGTATTATAATTTTATTCATAGTTTCTGAAAGGTGCGTTTTGCTGGGGATATTCTGTGTGGCGCATGAGTGATATTTAGGGGCAGGGAAAGTTCGTGAATTCAATGACCTGCAGGCTAGAATCCAGTGTACTATGCATACTTGAGCCCAGGTTTGTTCATTGTCTGTTGTTCCACTGAGTAGCTACGGACCTCCATCAGGGTTTCCCCTGACTTCGTCCTGGCCAGGCATAGTTCACCATCTTTCAGGTCCCAACGTGTTCGCTCTAAGGTTCGCCTCACCTCGCAATGAGGACGAGACGCCCTGGGAATGCGGCTTGAGTATACATAGGATAGTTGATTCTCGCATGCAGGTCTTTGAATTCGCTAAATTTTCCTGTCCCTAGTAATATCAGCTTAAAAAATAGCATTCGTAGTACGTTGTTCGCGTGCATACTCAAGGTTCGCCACTACTCATTGAAGCATATTTTCTAGCGGTCGAAAATGGTGACAATGTGTATTTTTGCGGTCCATTTTGTGTATGATATTCTTGGTGCATATGGTGTAGGTGTGTGCTGTTACCGTTAACTTTGTTGCGTCATAAGACAATAGGGTCACTACTCAGGGTCTTGTAGAGACGAATTGTCGGCGAGAAGACTGCACGTCAGTCAATGACTTGCACCTAGAGGCTTGGGTGAGGCGTGATGCACGTTCTGTGCCGTCCTTATCACTTCCGTCCCTCGCACAAAACACGCCCACCCGGTGACCATCTTAACGCGCATTACGCTCGTATTTCTACGAAAAAGCACACTGTGCAAACTATATCGCTATAAATTTTTAAATTCGGCAAGCTGTGTATAAACTTGATTGTCGAGCCTTCCAAAATGGCTGAATACGGCTGCATCAGGCTGATGTATCTAAAAAAAAGGCATCCGAATACATTTTGACAAAAGTAGACCCCACAACAGCAACTGGAAATGCAGAGAGCGTGTGATAAGCTTCTGATGAGAAAAAATTAATCAAAGTAAAACTTATTCAATGTTAATACATATGTACAATTATTCTTAAAATAAATTCTGTACAGTGGCCCTGAAATTTTTTTCTAATGGCCGTTAATTTGTTTATTACATAATAACAAACAAAATGTGAAGGTGGTGTTACCAAATGAAATGTATTATCTCTGGTTCTGAGCAGTATTTCATCTTTGGAAGCCACCAGTTAACAGAGGTGAGTAAATGTGTATTGATTTTTCATTGTACAGTACGGAATTAAAGCCCAGTTTTTCACTCCTCACAAAAGGTCTCAGCACGTATAACTCAAATTATACAATGAACTCAATGTTTGAATGTGTTTAGCTGCTGTTACCTTACTTATGTGTTGTCCTAATAGAGCCTGTAGTTTATTTGGAAACATTTGTATAACAATCGTAGAAATTAAATTTTTTATATAAATTATGTAGCTTCTGGCGTATACACTCATGCTTGTATAAATATTAATATTCAGTGAACCAATTGCCGTCCCAATTTCAAGTGTGGGGTGAACATAGATAACATACATAAGAAACACATACATTTTTTAGAATTTTTAAAAATACCGTTTTTTTAAACTCAAGATTGAACTTTATTTTGAATGACGTTGAACAGAAGTATTTTTGCGACCCAGTTGTTATTTACATCAATGGAAAGCTCACAAAAAAAAGTTTTAAAATGAGCCCAGGTAGAATCACGTAGCTTGAAAAGAAGCTGAGATAATCTACTTTACGTAAACTGTGATCAGTGAAATAATGGAAATTTAAAAATGCCGTAGAGTCAAAACCAAACAAAGCAGAAAGCTGGAAATCTAGGACGTGAGTTCTTTCATAGACTACTAAATATATGTAAATTATATAAAATGAAAAAATTGGGGGGGGGGGGGGTCAGGTTGTAAGACACGTTGATTTGACATGGAATGACCCCGAAGCTATAAATGCGTTCGACTGTAAACTACGTTTCTCAGGAATAAGATATTTGCACGGTTGAAAGTTCCACAGGAAGAAAATGTATTTATCTAGATGACTTTATGTGCCTTTGAACAGCACAACCCTTGATATAAAGGTACACGGTGGATAGGAGGTAGGGTCCATACTAACCTTGGGTAGGAGTCTGTCAGGGCTTGTTAAAGGAACCAGCTCATCATTCGTCTGGAGTGATCTCAGAAGAACCCTGGGAAACCGAAGCCAGGATGATCGGAGCCGGAGATCGAACCTGGGTCCTCTCTAATACGGGGCGAGTGTTTTACTCTGATCCACCACGCTCGGCTGATTAAGGGCGCGGTTCACTTCAGTTTTCAACGTTTTTTATTTATTTTTATATTTCTACCAGATATTTTTTCCCTTATTTTAGACAAATTATGATTAAATCTTCATAAGTTTTTGTATCTCTCATAGTTTTTGCGTAATGAGTTGTAAACGTTAAAGTTTGGACTTTTTTTTTTTACAGTATGCGCGGTTCGAACAGGTTGCCTCATTATATACGGACCTGTGCCACGGATGACGTCGTTTGTAATATTTCACTTGCTGTTAATCTAACCAAAAAATGTTTCAGCCGAAATTACCTTTCGTCTGTGTAATAGTCGTGGGTCTTCATTCGGAGATTTTAATGCTAGGCTAGCAACGATAATCATCGTCGTAGGTCATTGAAAAAAAATCAGTTCTTTCTGAATTACACAATGATGAGATATCCTTACATTATAAATTGTATGCAGAAGACCGTGTTGTTCACGAATAAGTGAATATTGTATAATAGTGATTCGCGCGATTGTAAATTTTTATTTTTCCTGTTCAAATCGCAGTAATGTTTAGTGATAATTTTTGTGATTGTAATTCTTTATTTAAAAAACCTGTTAGCGCTTATGATTTTTGCCGTATAAGTAAGACTATTCTCGTAATTACCCATGCCTGCATTAGAGTTGGGTGGGTTCAGATGCCCTATACATTAACAACCGCATAGTTCTTTCTTCGGCAATTTTGCTAGAAGATTTTTAATTTCTAGTTAATTTCTTGCCGTGGATACCTTCTGTGACACTAGGTTTACAAAGCAATTAAAATGTTAACTTCAGTTCTAGTGCTACTTTGGAAAATATAATAAATACTTCTGTAACTATAAGCTTTTTTGATACCTTAAAGTTTTTTTTTGTACTTTTACAAGGAAAATTTTTGGAAACCCAGTTGCCAAAGAAATAATTTGTAAAATTGCAATTTTTTTTTAAAGGTTACGTATAAGTTTGTAAAATTAAGAGGTATGGACTGGTATTCGTACTTCCAGTAAGGAAAAAATTAATGTTACTTGAAATTATTTTGGGGGAAAAAAAAAAAAATGTGGCGCCAGTCAGATACAAACCAGCACCGTCGTGTTTCGACACTACGCATATTACCCGTAGACAACCGTGACTTAGATGTTATGATTTTTTTTATTTGTATGTATTAAATGTGCAGTTCTGTGATAAAACTTACTGTTCAGTATTAAATGCATACAACAATATGAAAATTCACTTTATTCCCAAATATTGTTTTCCAGAAGATGTGTTCTTGTATAACTATGTAATTTCTGGTGAACCTACGATTTTGGTAGACTGCAAATTTTTCGTATGTTTTTTTTTACAAGATAGCCCTTACAATTTTTACAGATTTTTTTAGTGTGTATAATAATTTAATGTAATGCCCGGAGTAAGGATGAATGCTTATTAATATAACTTGCTGCTGTTCTTGGAATTCAGTATTATATTATTCAAGAGAACAGAATCAGTTTACATTCGTGCCTTCCTCGTTATTTGTAGATTTCTTTCAGCTCAATTTTATAGTTCGCATGAAACAGTTGCACTCTGTTATGTTCGCGTTACAACTGCTTCATAAAATGTCTCATATTCATTGTGTCATTGCCTACAATACGTCATGCCTAAGGATTTCGGTTAATCTTCAACACTGTCAAATCTTTAATTGGAGAAATGTGCTTAGAATCATGTAAGGCTTGTGGCAGTCTTTGTGGACTGTGGCAGTCAGTTTCGTCATTTGCATTTGTAATTTTTTGCTTAGTTACATTTTGCGAGTCAGTGGTGAATGTTTTTTACTTTATCTTATTTAATAAAATCGAAGATAGCCAGTCCGGAGAGAAATATAATCGATGATTACGAGTGTTTGCTGTTGTAACGCCAAGGCCAGTCACTGATTTCAGTCTGCTAATACGTTTTTGGTTTTAAATATATATTTTGTAAATGTAAATTTGTGCGTGTATCTGACTACGCTATCTCGATTTACTGCCGTAGTTAAAATGTGTTTTTGAGCAGCTACGTTAGTGATCGAGAAGATCGGTGCTAGCTCAGTGCCATACTCTTAGATGTGATGGGGCAAGTGTTGAACGAGCAAAGGTCCATCATAATACATTAAGAATGTTGCGTCTGCCGTACCTGGTCTGTGCGGGGCCGCCATTCAGTCGCTAGAGCACTCTTCTCCCACCAAGGCGATCCGGGTTCGATTCTGACTATTATTTTTTACGGGACTTCTGTCTGAAAAACAGTTTTTGGACATTTTTAGGTGACTCGAAGCCATGTTTCTAAGCGCCATTTTCTAATCAGTTGCCATTCCTAACAGTCGGACTAGACACACAAGTTATTTCGTAACATGAAATTTACCAAACCCAAAATTCACAAGAGATACATTCATGTGGCCAGTTGTCTACGTTGCCGCATCGTAAGATCCTCTCTTTTTAATCACTTCGTGCGTACGATCTCTACTGTTTTGCTCTATTGTTTAAATTGCTTCGTGATGCATTCTCAGAATTCGCCTCTTCCTCGTTCTTTCACTCATTGTAAATCTTCAGCAAGCCAGAACGAATGGAATATAGATTATTATTACTATCCCTGTTACCCAGTGCGGAACAGCTCCACTACCTTCACCTGACCGAGGCCGGGAAGGCTGTCTGCTGGCTTTACATTGGCGCGACGGACGCGACGCGAATACAAAAACATGTCAGCCAATCAGCATCGAGGATTATATTACGGAAACAAAAGCGGGCGGGACGTGATTTCCAACAAGATAGTATTTCAATTTCATTCACGCTGTTGACGCGACAAAGCGGAAGAACGTATTTTTAATGTATGGCCGAATGTGGTGGTAGTAAAATTGAATGTATGTAACGAGAGATTTTTGTATGTTATTATAAGAAAATCTTAACTTGTTAAACATACGTCCAATTATGACATTATTTTCACACGTGGGAATGCCAGTGGGTGGACTATGTAAGCAACAAATTAAACTTAAAAATAAAAAATATTTGGCGAGAAGTTGGGTATCCTGCAGATTCCAGATGATGCTGCATCATCCGGCCAAGGTGACCATGTTACTGTAATGTCATTGAAGTCACAGGATACTAAATTTAGGATCAATCATACTGTAGTTGAAGTTGCTCACATCCCTTCAACAACTAGAAAGAGCTGATGCATTTTCGAACGGTTGAACAGATTTTTTATAATCATAGCTAAATCAGGTATTTCAGGTGAAAAGAATTGTGTAACATTTTGTATCAATGCATAACTTTCACATCTGCTGCTCTGCTTCGTGGCTATTGGCAGTGTGTATTTGAGAAGCAAACATTCAAAACCAGACGTGTCCAAAATCCCTAAAATGAGTTAAATGCCCATTCTAAATAAACAAGATGTGTTACATACGAGTATGAACTCAGACTCCATAAACAAAACACGTCTTATTGAATTATGTATGTTTATTCTCAGTTAGTGATATAAAATATGATTTTTATTCACGGTTTTCTACAGCTAGATAAGGCGGACATGTCTGGTTTTGAAAGTTTTCTCCTCATTTGTGCAGATACGTCGCTTATTTGACTGAGCCAATGAGAACAAGGTAACTGTGACACTACGTGTGTGATTGGCGGGTAGAACCCCAGGACGTTGAAGAGTTAAAAGTATCCAATCATTGGCCACGAAGCAGAGCTGCATATGTGCCCGCGACTCGCGAGGCATTGAAACAAATTATTGTCTAATTATTTTCACAAAAAATCACTGGCTCTATCATAGCTAAGAACACTCGATCAAGTCACCTTTCAAACAAAAAAAAAAATCAAAATCGGTTTATCCGTTTAGGAGCTACATTGACACGCACACACACAGATACACGCGTTAAACTTATGGAACACCCGCCTTTTTCCGTCGGGGGTTAAACATTAATAAAATAAAACAACGGCCGGCGTGTAGTTGGCTAGTGTGTAGTGATAGGAAATATTTATTATTTTTTTAATGTGTTGGTCGCGCAGCAGCCAAACAAGTGTTCGAAATAAGGATAATTTTCAGAGTGACATCGCGCCAATGTAAAGCCAGCATGAAGGCGGACGAGGTATGTGCGAGGCCCGCAGGTATTGTCGGTCCGCCGGCGGAGGTGTGTGGAAAGCCGCGAGGGGGTGGGACAACAAGGAAGAACTCTGCAGAGGTGCCACCTGACCGTGGCGCTCGCCACAGACCGCGGCCGTCGATGAAAGTGAGCTTGCTGGACCAAGACCAAAACTTTCTTCTGCCCCGTTCGACACGTTTCCGCGCGCCACGCCCGCCGCCATCAAGTGTTTAGACGCCGACATTCTTCCCCTTCGTCTAAGTGGCTCGGTCTGCAAGGTGGCCAACGACCATCGTACGTGATATAGGCGGCTCGGGATAAAGCGAGCACTTTAAAAAGCCTTGCTATAGTTCTGTTTTCAGCAAATTCGTTTCTTTGCGCGCGTAAAATTGGATTCACAACCACCACTTAGCGTACGTGCGTGTAAAAGTAGAAATACCGATTGTGCATGGTAGCATTCACATCCTCGCGTAGCGTGCGTACGTACGTAATAAGAGTCGATCGTCTTTCTACTTCGTGCGTACGTACGCTAAGTGATGGTTGTGAATGCAGCATGCGCACATGTAAGACTCAGTTAAATATTAATTTGTATTGAGAAGTCATTTATCGCGTGTTCATAAATTATTTAATTCGCTTCGAAAAATTACGATCATCTGTTACCGACGTTTTGTAATGAAATTAACATTTCCACGCATGTCGAGAAAAAATGTTGTTGTGAATCCAATTTCTGATAACTTACTTAAGGGCTTGTTCCCGAGTTTTTTTTTCAGACTGGTGCCAATAACTCAAATATTTTTTAACCAAAAGTTTTGAAAAAAATTGAGTCAATGTGCAATCTCATGATGCACAATACTGTGGACGCGTTATTTTTTAAAAATAATGTACCATTCGCCAGCAAAAAAATAATTTCCTTCATTTTTGCTTATTTTCACGACGAAAAACGTGGCACTTTGGGTAGTGAAATCTAAAAAACCGTTCAGTATAATTCTACAAAAAATTCAGCTACAAATTATAATATATAAGTGTCAAAACTGTGCAGCGAAATTTTGATATGAGTATTAGGTAGCAATAAAAAATATTTTCGAAATCACTGCAAAACTCCGTAACAAGGCCTTAATGTACGTCTGTGTGTTCGTACGTAATACGTTAAGTGTGGTTGTGAATCCGGCTTTATGGCAAACGACGGGAAATGTCTAACCTGTCTGGACACTTCACTGTGGTATTTGCGTGCAGAAGGTAAATTGTGCAGTTGTTAAGAACCTATATAATTAGATAAAAAAAAAGTGTATTAACTATAAATGAAATACAAGAGTGTAAATTTCGGTTGATTTTGTTTTAGTACTCTTGTATTTAAATAGGAAAAGACATGGAACTATAGTAGGTAATTTCGCTACCAACCAAACACGCAGTAAGACAACAATACTTAATGTAGAATTATATGCAGTAATGGCTAGTGGTATTTTCCAAAGGTTAAATGTTTGGTGCTCACTTTGTCCCGAATGACCTATAGTAGGGATCCCTGATTTTCGCCAGAAGATTTCTGCCGCCAAAGATGTTACAATGCATGACGTGCACCTCTGCAGTTTTGCTTCAGTGTTGTTGGCAGCGTATTTTTGTGGGAATACGTATAGGCCTATAACTTACTGTACAAGTGAGAATAATCTAACTCCGATACCACACGTCTGTTATTTGCAGTAAGCTTAGGATCGTACGTTGTGTTTTTGCCACCGCGGTTTCGGTCCGGTGTTTTCTCCTCAAAAGAACACATGGTATGTAATGGAGAGCAGTTTTGCCGCAATGTGTAAACAATACAATGCTATGTTTTGCACTATCGCGATGAAAACGTTACGATACGTAACACTTCAAAACTGCCAATCGCTGACCTTGAAGTAGAGCTGCGGATGTGTGCACACGGGGCACTGAAACGAGTGGTGCAGAATTCTTTCCACAGAAAGAAATACGGGTCTCTAATGATTAGGATTGGTAATTCCTCGCGGGAAATGTTGCTGTTTGCTAGTCTTAAGAGTGCGTAGTAAAAAAATAAATGGTGAAGACATCGATTTCTACGCTTTTATCGAAGCCAATATGGAGAAAATACTCGATGACAATCCTAGATAATGGTATTTGGCAACTTTATGAGTAAAATTAATCCAAAATTACTAATTCGTTACTTGTGATGCACGAGGTCCCGGCGTCAGTTATTATGCCTCAGAAGTTCGTCACACTGGAAACAATTTTGTTAAAAACGTTGACTAAAACTATGGTCTAGGATTGCTATTGTTTAATTTTCGCAAGTTGGCTTCAAGAAAATTACAGTTATTGATTAATGCTTTCAGCGTTGAATTATGTACCACGCCCTCTTAAAAAATAGTGCATGCTTATTTCAGTCGGTTTATTTTCGTTACTGGCTAGTCCCATTTTACTAAGCGAATGGCAATTCTGGTGCGCTATACAACTGGACGTCAGTGATTTGTCTGTGAATAGCTACCCCATGCCATATCGGCCAATTATGTATATTCAAACCATACGCATGTATACCCCACATTACCGTTTCCATTTAAAAATGAGATTTCTTTCTTGTGCATCTATATTTCCCAACTTGAAATTTTCAAGATGCGGTCATTAGTTTTAAATTGTTTTAACGTTGTAGGCATGAAACTTATTTATTTTTTAATTTATGCGTTAGTAGGAAACTTTTGTGAGGAAATAGTTGGGTGTAGCAAATACTGAAAAAGTCTCTGAATTTCCCTCCCCCCACCTTTTTCCTTTCTCGAAATCCCAATTTTTTCCTTCATAAGAGAAACGTAAAGACATAATGAAATGTATCATGACATTTGTATTGGTAGCCTAGTAAATTAGTTTGAACCATAAAGAACCGTGATAACTCTACTTGTTCGAGAAGGTATTAGAAACCTGTGTTTATTGGAATTTATGTTTACTAGAGAAGGTATTAGAAACCTGTGTTTATTCTAATTTATGTTTACTAGAGAGCTGTTGTTATTGAAGACTTCGCAATGAGAGGAATGGGTCCTTAAAATGCCTTGCGGTTTGATCTGTGCATATGGTAATATTGTAACAATATGTTTATTATGGAAAACAATTTTAATGATGTAAAACAAGATTAACGAATCAAATTAGTTATTGGACTACCCTAGTACAATACGGTACCAATAACTTTGTACATGTATGTATTCCGTATCATTTGCAGCAGCTTATAATACAGAGCGTTATTTCATGTAACATCGTCACATGAATATTTATTTCTTTTCAGGTTGTTTCTTTGCTGTGAAAATGTAATAAATATGCCTACTAAAACACACAAGCAGACAAGCAGTTTTTTTTTATCGCAGTGGTCGGTAGTAATGAGGGTTTGAGGCAGGCCAGGAAGACAGATATAATGTATGTCTGCAGCGATGTTTGTTCCACAGGCCCTACATGTACAGAAAGGGCACGCCATATTTGCTGACCCATGTCTCATGGGAGTGACCATGTTAATAAGGTAGTCGCTTGGTCGCGGTCGGGTGATGCCCCTACCCCGTACCTTTATCCCATCCACTCACGTAATGTCGGAAGAACGTGGTTTGTACTCGCGTGCCAAAGCATTTAGTCATAGTTCGGCACGGCGGCTAAGCGCGTCAAGTGGTTTTCCTCGTAAAGAAAATATCAGCGTGCTCGTTTGTAAAGCCGCAGGTTGTCTTCCTGTTGTCATGTCGCGGTTCTGGATTTTCCCTCATTTACCATGAATGTGTCATGCCTGAACATAGAACGTGTTCTTGTCAAATATACATATGTTTGTGGTAATGTTACTTCCAGAACGAATCTTCTGCCGCCATCTTTGTGTATTATAGACTACTTCTCTGGAACATACACTACCCAAAACATTTTTGTTACACTAAGGTTAATTCTACTAGGGAAAATTTCTACCGCTTGTAGCTTGAAATTACGAATTACCAAATAACCTTCACATTGGCTTGTTAGCTAGTGAGGGGTGAGCAGTGCCGGGGTAAGCGGGAAATCCCCGAGAAAATCCGCCGACCAAAGGCATCGTCGAAAGCGGCCTGCGTGGATGTGCGTCCCAGGACACGAGTTGAGAAATATTACTAGCCGCGACGAGACGTCTTGCCTCACTTGTTGTCGCCGGCCAACCCGTGTGGAGTAGAAGCTGATGTCCCACGCAGCAGGTATGCCCCAAGAGTTTCGCAACGGCTGGCGATATTTGCCAGAGAAAGTGTCGGCGCGGTAAATATTGACGACATAGCAGCGTGTACTAGGAACCTCTCCTCCGATGTCGGCTCCTGTAGGACGAGTGTCCTCGTGTCCAGTCCGGGCGGCCTTGTGGTCTCCCTCCCACCGGCTACTGAGTCACTTCTCTCGACCAGCGCCCAGTTCTACCTCCTCTTGACTGTCCGCGCTTCTCAACACCTTCTTCTCTATTTAAATGTCTTCTGGTATGTATTTCCTACTCTTCGATGTGGATTGTTGGATCGTGTTATTTCTACCGTTTGCAACCTAGAGCTTTCAGGCGGATAGTGCACGGCCGTATTTATTATACAGTATTGTACCCCGTTACACACATTCCTGAAGTCATACCAACATTTGTGACATTTCCACATATTCTACTACACCGTATTACGTTCCATATTATCAGACATTTATTGGAACGTAAAAAACGACACAATCTTTCTTATCTTCCAATAAACGTCAGATAATTTGGAAGTAACTTACCTATCAATGTAAGAAGTGTAGTAGAATAACATTTACAGCAAGAAATAACACAAATGTTGATAAACCTTCAGGAATGGTGGAAGTGTGGTCAGTACTGTATATTAAGATGGTCGTGTGCATTGCCTTTGACTGTCCCTACTTGTATTTGAAATGTGTTGCAGTAAGTTGCGATTATGCCTTTTTTTACGAAACTATTTGTTACATTTGTGTTAAGAAATAAAATTATATTTTTTTCAAGTACATTAGTTTTTTTTTCGCTGCGATTAAGAGGGTGTGGTACATAATTCACCGCTAAAAACATTAATCTATAACTGTAGGTTTCTTGAAGCCAATTTGCGAAAATTAAACAATAGCAATCCTAGACAATAGTTTTAGCAAACGTTTTAAACAAAATAGTTTCCAGTGTTACTAACTTCTGAGGCACAATCTCTGACGCCGGAACCTCGTGCATTTAACTGCGGCGCAAGAGATCACGCGTAACGAATTAGTAATTTTGGATAAATATTTGCTCATAAAGTTGGCAAATACCATTATCTAGGATTGTCATTGAGTATTTTACCCATATTGGCTTCGAAAAAAAGCGTAGAAATCAATTAATGTTTTCAGCGTTTATTTATCTACCGCGCACTCTTAAATGTCTTGTCTTCGTGGTTTCCATTTGATTTTATCAACAAATGTTCATAAATCCATGCGTTCTTATCAAGTCCCATTGCAACAATCATTCGAAGATCTTACATTCGCATTGCTACGAAAAAAACGCACACTTTCGAACTATGTCTGTAGGTAAATGGCTGAAAACACTTTTACAAAATACCATATCTGGGAAAATACCAACCAGAATAGAAAAACGCCGAATATCGGCATCAATGAAGACCTTGGGTTGGGTGACAACTATCAAGTTGGTATTCGTGTTGTGCGTCGTCGGCGGGAGAGGCGCCTGTGGAAGCAGCGACGTGTGACGTGGACGCCTGCAGTGTGTCCGATGAATGGCTGGTGGTCGACCCAGATGGCGCTGCTGCCTTGGCGAGGACGTCCTTGAAGTGTTGTGCAAACACCCTCGCCACCTGTCCCTCAAGGTCTGCCCCGATTGTAGTCTGACACGTCCCCCTCGCGTCTTGCCATCTCTTGCGAGCTTGTTTAGCCGCTCATGAACCGTACCTCTCAGTCAACCTTAATGAGCTACAGGCTGTCATAAAGGGCCTCCCTACCTGTGCTTCAAATGTCTTGAAGAGAGTTAAGACTGTACTTTTTATGACATCATTTACGGGCCCCTCAAAATGGACAAATATGACCCTTCCAGACTGCCGTATCTGGAAAAATAACAACCGGATTCAAA
The DNA here is from genome assembly GCA_003012365.1 of Medauroidea extradentata. Lineage (NCBI taxonomy): Eukaryota > Metazoa > Arthropoda > Insecta > Phasmatodea > Phasmatidae > Medauroidea > Medauroidea extradentata. The sequence continues at coordinate 29,917 of PNEQ01007183.1, read as the reverse complement.
AATCAAACTATAGAAACAAGCGTTAGACTTTGAACTACGCTGCCCACAAATAGAATTTTGTGGTCACCGCTTAAATTCCCATTGGAACAATGATAATAGGAAAGTACGGCACGCCAGCTGAGAGGCTTGCGCGGAGAGGCGATAATACATTACATACGTCGGTCAACGGCAACCTTACCGCTTCTGCCTCGCACACACACGCAGCCTGTCTGAGTGAGTGAGATATTTTGGTCAGCGTTCAACATCGACGTCTTTAACGCTGGTGGGGGTGACATGAGGTGAGTATGGAGCAGCGCCGGAATGAAGAGGCGGGGGAAACGGGAGATCCCCGATAAAACCCGCTGACCAGCGGCATCGTCCGGCACGATTCCCACATGCGAAAATCCGGGGACCGACCCCGCCGGGAATCGAACCCGGAAGCCTGTCTAAGGAGGCCACTTTAGGCCACTTTAGGCCACTGGTTCCTATTTATGCTATTTGTCAGATTTATTTTTTAAATCCTGAAAGGAAGCAGATATCGAAGAACCGTCACATAGAAATTTTGGAAACTATTTGTACGACGCAGTTTTTTTTTTGTCCAAAATATTAGTTTGTATGTAACTTGTGTTAGTTATTGACTTTCAGGAAATATAATGAAGGCGATAATTAGCCTAAATTATAGAAACTAGGCAACATATTACGAACAATTTCCAACATTTCTATGTAATGGTTTTGCGATATATGCTCATTTCCAGGATTTAAAAATTTATCTCGCATTGTTAGGAACCTGTGGCTACACCCGGTAGCTTCACAGTGATTTGAATTTTTTTTTTCCAAAGCAACATGATTTTCATTTCGAAGAATCCCTGAATGGTTTAGCCACTAACATATCGTACTTCGTACCTATTTATTTTGGTAATAATAAACCTCGTAGTTTTTCAGAGTTTACTACCCATGTATCACCAAATTTGTTACGAAAATGAGCCAATATCAAGCAAAATAATATTTTGCGAAGAAACGGTGTGTTACTTTTCAAAGCGCCTACATAGAATTGTGCATCGTATGACTGCTCTTAGCCTTAAATTTTGTCAAAGTGTTCCGTTAAAATAGTCAAGCTACCTACCATGGAAGGGTATTTGTACCTGGAGAACGTAGATTGAATTATGTTGCGCACATGGTGTTCTGGAGATGAATACTTCCGTTATATGTTTGATAATAAGCGCTAACAGTAAAATTGGCCGCGGCAACTACATTCATTACACATTTCTGACGATCTTAAAAGTTCACACATACAAATTCGGAACTCTCGCTACATATTACGTGTTTATGTCGCACCGTAACTAGTGCGGGAGAGAATAAACATATATTTGCGTAATGGCTTTAGCTACTTTGATTTTATTCATCAGTCGTACCCTACATAAATTATTGCACCGAAATATTTAATATTTGCCACAGAAGACATGTATGAATCTGTTACAGTCTCCGCAAGAAAATAAATGTAAATTTAATTTTAAATAGGCCTACCTCAAGTCATTACCAGTGTCACCATTCTCTAAGGCTCCAAATACATGATGTCCAAAACAGTGGATTTTATACCCATTTTCTGTTACCATAAAGAAAAGGATTACTAAAACAGAGAACGGTATGAAAACTGTTACGGTTTTAGGCATCGTGTATTTAAGGGCATTACATCATTTTTAATACTTAAAAGTATGTTCACGGGAGTTTAAATTTATACAAATTTATTTCTATACATGTAAAATATATACCATAACATAAATCTTAAAAAATGTTGATACTTTTAATGAGCTCGATACACGACTTAAAAAATAAAATATGAAACATGAACCAATCCCTTTCAGAAAATTCTTCGTGTGATAATTTTTACTCGTTCAAGAATTTAAAAAATACGAAGCAGTGTATTTAACACTGATATGTACATTTAGAACGATATCGTCTTTGAGTACAGAATTGAGTACAGAATTAGCGCATTGTGTTTCTTTGCATTATTTCCCATGGGTCTTCACTAAGTACAAGCGGTGACGCTATTTTATTTGTCGAGAGGATGGTCTAAAAACGCACGATTGCTTCTCCTTGTGTATTTTAAGAATTATGTTGGTATTTTTCTAGATAGATCGTTCTGAAGTAGCACTTATCGATCGGCTATTGTGAAGGGCTCTAAATACTGGTTTCTAATAGACGTGCATTGTTTCTGTAAACAAAAAAAAAAAAAACCTAGTTTGAGATGTGTTTTATTGTACTACATAAGATATTGGGGACAAGTGTAGTGTAGCAGTTTGCCATATGAATCACCGTTCATGCTCAAGGCGAAAACTTATCGTATCGTGTTCGAGACTAAGGCACTTTATTACGTGAGTAGTACGTCCTGTGCTCATACGCTACGGTCATAATTAATTGTCGTGGGAACTCCTGCGATACCCGCCATCTTTGTTTAATATTTCTTAGTCGCCAATCAAGGCTTAACTTAGAAAAAAACAGCAATTATTTCTAAACCTATGGCTTGACAATTTATTTTCTGAAGTCATCTCGAGGGGAAAACTATTGTTTGTGGTTTCAAACGGGACAACAGCCGAACAATTTATCTAATTTTATCACCGTTGCGGAGCCCTAAAATAAGTTATTTAGAAATGCATCTATATTCACGCTGAGTAAGGTCTATACAGTTATTTATGTTTTCTGCTCAATGACATAATATAAACGTTAACGCGCTAAAGATCGAAACTCGGAAGGTACAGCTACTAATATGACTTTTCCGTATTTTCTGGGAAATAATACATAAAATTTTCTGCAGGCGATCTCTGGACAACATAGTATAGTATGGAAATGACTTAAGACGTTGTTGCGAATTGGTTTTGAGTGGAGATTTAAGAAAACACACATTTGTGAATTAGTATAGCAAATGCCTACAGTCATCTTTGACAAACTATTAGGGCTCAAGCCTTTTTTTTTTTTTTTTTGCGTTTTGAAAATTACAATCATGTTAAATGTCATCTGACAAACATTTGCTTCAAATGGTTTGACAGAGTACATTGAAGATATTCGAAACTACTTCCCATGTATACTTCCTTAATTTTACGCAGAAATACCTTTTACTTAGAATCGATACGTTAATCAGATACATTATCTCATAATGTTTTAATACAGTGCTCAGTTTTCAAGAAACACTGCATATATATATATATATATATATATATATATATATATATATATATATATATATATGCTTTAGTTTAAATTGTTAGTTTAATTAATTTCTAAAATGGGGCATTAAGATCAGTAGTAATTCAAATCGATTTTTTTCTAATTTTATTTCTTTGAAAATTAAAAGCTGTTCACAGTGTCAACAATAATTTCGCAGTAGTGTCTCATACAATCTATCTTTTTCGTACCATAGTTGAAAATGTCTGTAGGAGCTTTGCAGCTTACAATTATGTTTTTTTTTTTTTGTGTGTAACTTGGCTAATTGCCCGGCTGCGGCATTGCTTGCGCGGAATTTGTAACGTAAAAACTATAACCATAGCTTATCCTCGGAGACCCGGAAATTTCTCGAATTCATTCGAGGAGACGTTTGACTTCGAACTGCTGTGTATGTTAGTGTCTTTCATGATTGACCACTGTTTGATATTCGTTCTTATGTTCCCACAGTCAGTAGCAGACCTGCACCGACTCTCGCGCTACCTTGTCACATGTACAACTGGCCACGCGCTGAGCAGCCAATGACATAGTGTACACAGGACTATGGAGTCCAGTCGGAATATCTTTGAACCCGCCAATTTTCCGGCCCTCTACTTATCTTTTAACGAGTTAATTGACGACATGGCAAAAACACATTTTACGACTTTTCGCCTGTAAAGCATGACGGTACCTTACAATGTTTACGAGGTATCAAGGGTGTAGGTGAGGTGAAGGGCCAAAAGAATATCCATGTCCGTGCCAGGACTCGAACCCAGGACCTTTCGCACCGTAGACCGGCGCCTAATCGACTAAGATACCGAAACTGGCATCAAGGATATCTGAAAAAATATATTTGACCACTTCTCACCCCTTAGTGGGTGCCTACGCCGCAAGGCGTAACCACTCTTAAATTGTAGCTCTTCAAACCCGCAGAGGGAAAACTGAGGTAAACTGCCTCTGCACGCGTGGCGTGCGTCATCGTATCAGCCCTCTTCCCCTTCCAGTCACGGCATCACACTGTACACTGGTCTAATGAAAGTGTTATGAACACTGCCTATGTAACACATAAGTTTCATCCGGGGGGGGGGGGGGCGGAAGACCCTGACGGAGTTCTGTTCGCCCGAGGTTGTTCGCGACACAGCCTGAAAGTGGTGTCCGTAGGTCACCTGCAAGAACTGCCAATCCTATGACGCCAGTGGTTCGGCTGTTGACGGAGGGACATTTTCCCCCACGTCTGTCTTGGTGGTTGTTTAAGATTTTTCTACGGAACTGGAAAATGGCCGTGATTGCGGCTGCAATCGGCTCAGTAAGTTTGTTCCTGTTTTGTCCAAGGGATCCGGTGCAGGAAGGGAGGTGGTGCGGAGAGCCGGACATGTTACATAAGAGGTTGGAAAATAGTGTTATATTTAATCGCTCAATTAGCTGTACTCCCGGGGGAGGGGGTCTGTATTTACCGGTTTACGAAGAAACGTAAGTTATCCCCGTCGTATCAAGGCCACCGAAGTAATTTACCAGAGCGTAGAAACGATGTGTTTTTTTTTTAAATAATGGAAGTCATCAAACCATAAATTACCGCGATAGTCAATCGTGTTTAAGAGATTTGGGGCATTTTATGAAAGTACAGTTCACGTGTTTTCACAGCATTAACTGTCGAATTTCAAAAAAATGCTGAAACAACCTTATAGGAATTACGTAAGCATAATTTTGAAGTAAAAATCACCCTGACACATCTGGTTTAAGAGAATTCGAGGATTGATTGAAACAATACATTTATTTGTATTTATTTGTGTTTAGCCCTATTCCTGTGTCTTGGAAATTCAAGCTTGCGGGAGATCCTAATGTTACCTCGTCAGTAGTTAGAATGCTGCTCGACTTGGCGAGTATTGCGCAGTTAGATGTGTAAAAACGTGTTCTTTGGTGTTGTGTTTGCCGTTGTTATGTAGCAGTACTGCTGGTATGTGCTATGTAAGCCGGAGGACGTTGTTTCTTGCTGCATCACACAAGTAGCCGATGTGGAGGTCGAGTCGTCCTCGCTAATGTGTCTAATTGGAATAGTCTATGTTTCAGTGAGCTTGGTACTAATTGCTGCCGAGTACTCGCACCTGCGGGAAGATGTTAGTAAGGTCGTGTATTTGATGCTAATTTTTTTGCAAGTTACGTATTAGATTTCGTGTTGTGGTTGGCTGGTTTTGATGACGTTAGGAGACAGCTGCTTCGGTTTTGCGGAATCCTGAATGCTAGAAATATATTATATAGTCTTTGATAAACAGTCGTATCATAGGACGGCATGAAAAGAAGCCATGCAATGGAGAAATTGGACGTAATTTGAAGGACGTGGGGAATGAAAGCACTCGAAGGAAAACCGAAGCTCAACGTAATCTTCTGGTACGTTTTCGACATGCGAAAAATTAGGATTGACTTCTCCGGGAATGTAACACGAAACTCAAGAGATGGAAGGCTAGTAGCTTGACCATTTCACTCCCAACTCTCTTCTGATGTTCCTGCTACTTGTATTACATTGTTAATGACACGATATAAATCAATTGTCAACGTCTTATTTTTATTTTTGTACCAGATTTTTTTCTCATTTTGCACCTAACTTGTAACTTAATTTTGATCTAATGAAATTGTTTTATCTGTCATAATTTTTGCGTAGTGACTCCTAAACGCCAAAATTTATATTTTGCGGTTTTATGTACGCCACTAAAACCGACATACCAAACTGAAAAAAATTTACGGAGAATAACCATGTTGTAGCTACAAGGTTTCCTATATATAACTACAAAATAAATGAGTGTTGTTGTTTTTATGTAGGGAGAGAATTTGTAGCTTGAAACACCGTTATTCACTGTACATTTTTACGACGTGGTTTAAAAGTGCGATCTACGGGCTCTGCGATATATTCACCCCTAAAGTTCATACTGAAGAAATACGAAATAGTTAAGTGATTGTCCATACATATGTCTTAAATGATATTATTCGTAACTCTGTACGCCTTATGACTACGTGCTGTACGCCACACGAGATGTACATGTTCTGCAGTACAAGGCGATATTGTATATAGTTCTTCGAAGTTAATTGTGATTCGTGGCATATTGGCTCTCAGCAGACTTCTGGCTAAGGAGGTAGTTTGCTAGATACATTGGTTTTATGCTTGTTTTGTTGTAACAATTTTTTTTATTAAAGTTTACATTCAGACAGTCATGACGATCTTCTGTACTGACAGATTTTTGTTAAAGTCTGATTTATGCCATCCATAATTTATAATACGAGATTGAAATCTTTAACTACCCTTATTACGATCTCTCATACCGCAACATCACTGATAAATTTAAATAGTTGACATCTAAGTGTCTGGAAATATATTTTATACGTCTTAATTGTTTTTTATTAATCAGTGTAAAAATATATAAAAAAAACACTACCTACTTAAAATAGACTTTATTTTTCGCTGTGAAGGTATAATTGTATGTGTGGGGTCTGGATGTTGAAGTTCACGTGCTAAGTGATCTGCCATGGTCGAGCGAGCGATGGGTCGTCCTCTACACGTGTCTTGCGTGAATCCTCGCGTTTATGACCTCCACGCACAGTTCGCGTGTAGCTGCGAAGGCAACGACATAACGCAGTCATTTGCTGATTTAAGGGGATTCGTCATTGCTGCTGTAACTGAACTCTGAACAAATAAGTTACCCAACAACACCGACCCTATTATCTACGAAAATACGGCACACTTCAAATTGTGCCCCTGTGATTTTAAAAATGCCGCCCGCTCATTAAAAGCATGATTCCCAAGCTCCTCAAAAGTGCAAAAATAACTTTCTCACGTTGCCGTAGCTGAGGAAAGATCAACCGTAATCTTAAAACAAAATCGTAGAAACCTTCATACTTTCTACAAACAAAATATCACGGTCGTCGCTTGAAGTCCAATTGAAAAACACATCCTACGAAAACACTGCACGCTAGTTTAATACTTCGCGACTAGAGGCGATGAGGAGTTTGACGGACGTGTTGTATTCGACTTATCGCCTTTCCCGTTTACGTCCCTCAAAAGTAGAGAAAAAAAAATTTCGTCTATTAACTCTTAATATAAAACCTAGATTATATTTTTTTGTACATACAAAATCAGAGAAACTGCGAAAAAAAAAAAAAAGTATAATTACTTCTCAGTCCACAGTAATACGCGAATACACGCCTGCGGTCAAATCACGCGCATATCGTGTAATCTTTCTGTTCATTCAGTGCGTGTAGTTTTCTACGAAGAACGAGCTAGCAGCATGACAACTTATAGTGACGTAACTCAAGCACTGTAGCTTGGCCCGGCGCGCCTAGTTATGTCACTGACGGGAAAGTTCAGCTGGCTGCGGACCTACGTGTAGTTATCCAACTCTTTGTCGGCCGGAGCCTGCAACATGGCTGTTTTTCGCGCGAGGAAAATCTTATTTCCTCCTTGCTCTAATCGAAAATTTCGAATAACATTTAAGAGCCCGCGCCACTTATTATGGCAAATTTTCTTGGTCAAGCTTTAATTTAAAGTATTTCAATAGGGACGTAGCTAATTACTTTACCTTTCATTACGTACATTGTATAGGAAATATTGAAGTGTAACTATGATATAATTTAGCTGATTTAAATTTTAGATAAAAATTCTCTCACCAAATAATAAACACAAAATAATTCCCAGTACCGATTTCATCCAATAATTCGCACCATATAGTAAAATGTAATTTTTCTATAAAGAAACATTGCCGGTTATTCGTCACAGCGTTCATATAAACGAAAATGAAAATTAATTATAGGTGTCGCAGTCTCTTAGTAACAGAATTCTGTAGCAAAACTTAATGTGTCGTGTACGCACTATCACTGTTTACTAATAAGTTTCGACACATAAAGATAAGTTTCTGAAAGCCAGCGTAATGTAGAAAAATATATCTGTGATGTTAGTTGTTATAGTCCATAAATTATGACTGTAAAATTCCTGATAATTGTTTTCACATAAGAAGACACCCGTGTAGGCCTAATTGCCAAATAAGTGAAACTACTTTGTTTTGAAAAATCCGACGGTCAAGTGTTCAGTAGGAAACAATATTTATGTTAAACGCATATTGGCAACCCTACTTGCGTATTTCGCGTGCGCTGTGACAAACTGTGCATTGCGCACGCATGTGTGACGAAAGATAGGCCGAGCTCTGTCTGTGAAATAAAGTACGGAATTCTGTCTGGTGCTCGAGCTACTTGCGGCTTATTTGGAATTAGGTTTTTCCTGAGACCAGTAGACATGCGTCAACAGTGCTTATCTTAGAAAACACTCTGGAATACGTGTATAGGCCTACATGACTTTTAAGACACCACGCACATTGGAAGCATTTTTTAAAAAGCTCTCAAATTACGCCTGGCAGTCACAGATGCAACGATGTGTGGCATATGTGATACCGTATGTTCAACGTCTGGTCCCAATTCTAAGGCGTTTCTATTGCGATCCCAAGTGTCTGATATCAAACATCTTGTCTCAGTGTCGGCTATCTGGCTACAGGATGTTTTAAACATCATTCATTAACATCCTGTATATAATTTTTTTCTAGCGCAATATTTCGTAGAAATTAAGCGCAAAACAGTTTCTCTCCGAAAGAGTCTTTAAAATTGGTTCATTAACAATTTCTTAATTTTAACAGCGTATCAGGTATTGTCGTCGAAGAGAACGTACTATTATAGTTTGTGTTATATACGTTGTGTTGTCCAGTCTACCATTTCTGTCGTTTTGCTCATTTGTACTGTCATCGTTGTCTTTGTCCAGCTTTGTATTTTTCGTGCATCTTGTTTGGTCATTGCCTGTTTAGATTTTCTTTTTCGTTTTTTTTGGTTTCCGTTAGGCCTATATGCTTCTGTTCTTATTTCGAACTTACTGTATGTTTGTTGACTATAGTCTTTTTTCTGGCTACATTGTTTTTTGTTCAATTTCTCGTGCGTAGCCCTTCGTTACTGTAGGTCTCCTGCGACTCGGCAACATTCGCTATACCCGCTGTACGGTAACTTGATACTTTCTGGAAGTCCTGCTTCTAGCTTGGATCTGTTTTCACACTAACTATGTATCCTTCCGCCCGCCAAACGTAAGCAGTAACATTGCCAGGCTGACGACTGTACTACAAGCCTACGTACATTGTTCATCCGTCGCCATACGTCATCTCTAAAATATTGTAATATATGCTAAATGTAAACATACATTTTATTTCATTTCCTGAAAATTAACACATTATATACTCATTCCATTAAACGATATTCAGTATTTTAGCCGCTGTTCGTAATATACAGAAGAAATATTTCTACATCAATGCCGACCCAACTTTCCTCCAACTATTGTGTAACAGACGTATTTAACTCACTTTGAAAATAATTATTACGAACAATTTTCATACTCGCGGTCGCATAACAATAAAAAATAAATTTATTTATCTCACCGTATTGCTTTTTCATTCGACTACGTAGTTGTATGGTAATAACGGAATAATTCCTAGTAATTTTTTTCAACAGTTTGTTTCTAAAAGTATCGACTTACCGTACGGCGGGTACAGTGGCGTGTATCCAAGGGATTTCAGTTTGTCGTACATACCCATTACAAAAATTGCTCTACGACTATATATTAATTTCAACCCCGTGGTTGCAAGCTGGGTGAACGTGTGGGATTGTTAGAGATGGAACCAGTAGCTCAGATAAACAAGCACAGAAAAGGAAATCATTGTGGCATCTATTATGAAACCATGTGAACCAAAATCAGCATAACCGAACCGGGAATCAAATCGGGTCCTTTCGAATAATGAGTCCGTTGTTTTACCATCGTGCCACCTCGCTAAGGTGAATATTGTTAACTTTGAAGAGCGAAGAGATTTTGGTCAACACCCAGCATCTAGGTATTTAGCGCTGGTGAAAGCTGACATGATGTGAGTATGGGACAGCACCGGAATGAAGGGGACGTGGGAAACTGGATATCCCCGAGAAAGCCTGCCGACCAGCGTCGTCCGGCACGATTCCCACATGGGGACACGATGGCCGAATAGTCAGACCATTCGCCTCCCACCAAGGCGATTCGGGTTCGATTCCCGGCGATGCGGTCCCCGGATTTTCGCATGTGGGAATCGTGCCGGACGATGCCGTAGGTCGGTGGGTTTTCTCGGGGATCTCCCGTTTCCCCCGCCCCTTCATTCCGGCGCCGCTCCATACTCACATCATGTCATCCCCCACCAGCGCTGACCAAAACATTTCGCTCTCAAGATTCCCACATGCGACCTATCCCGCCGGGAATCGGATCGCCTTGGTGGGAGTCGATTGGTCTAACTACTGTGCCAACCGCGACACCCTCGTTAACTATGAGGTAGTCATTGAAACATTCGCTAACGCTGGACATCCGACAAACTCGGAACATAATCTAGACTAGTGTTGAATCAAATATATTTTTGAACCTGTTTAAAGTTAGACGAGTTGTAACTTTTTTCCTCTAGGTATGCACGCGTTTGCGGATTACGATTGGACGTAACTTCTGCTAAGAAGCTTGCAAATTTTGCTACGCTTAATTTTATGTGTGATTTTTGACTGAGCAGCTTTATACGACAGAAAATTTGTAGCCGAATAGAAATTTCAGTACAGTATTTAAATTCATAAAATAACGTAATGTTACTCGAAAACTTTACAGGAGATGAGCTTTATTACGCAGCAGTAATCGCGTTCGATATTTACTCTCGAGAATAATGCAACAGTTACGCTACGAGCCTCGCTCGGGAGAGAACTTCCAAATAGTAGCTAGATGCATTGTGTGCGTCTGTGAAAATTAAGTTGGCTCCGACGACGCACGTAGCCTTTTCGAAGGTCTATGTATAGCGTGACATTTATGACGTGCGCAGCTACTCACAAGGGAAGACATCACAAACATCGGCCATGCTGTCCCTGTAGAGGGCATTCTCTACCCACCTGCCCTGCCCTGCAAGGCCTATACTCTACCTCTTTTCCTTTGTGTGGTGCTAGCCATTCCCCTTCCTTTCCAACCCCAGTATAGGTCCTTTTATAGCTTTGGATGGCTCCGACTCGAAACTGGGCCAGGTAGCCAGGTAGCCTAGATGCAGTCCAGAAATAGGTGCTGCTTTGTAGAAACTCGAGTTGGTGAAGAGCTAGGACGCTCGCCTCAAGCAAGGCGATACGGGTTCGATTCTTGCCGGACGGAGTCGTTGGTCGGCGGGTTTCCTCGGGGATCTGCTGTTTCTGCATCCCTTCATTACGATGCTCATTCCTACTCACCTCACTCATATCACCTCACCGGCGCTGGAAGTGTGTTGAAGTTCCGACCAAAATCATTACACTTATCTTGGTAAATGCCTTTCAGAAACTAAATCATATTTTATTTTCTTGGAACATTGTATATTCGCTGACTGAGTGTATATGAACCAATTTCGACATCATAGAACTCCATCGGAACCAAATGGTAATGAGCAATAAACCACAGAAAATTGAGCCAGTAGAACTGCCAGGAAAGTTAACTATTCCCTATAATATACGGTGTTTGAATTGAAGCTATCCGCATAATGCCTTGAAGTCGGTCAGCGTATTGATGCCATGTTTTGTAGGGATTTTTGTTGTACATGTGTGGTGGTATTGAATGAAAAACTAGACCTTTAAGTTGGTTATTCGTGTTACTGCTTTACGTATATTTTTTTCCGCTTCTCTTAATTCGCCAAGAATGACATGAACATTCCTGTAAAACGTTCCACATCTACCATAATGATCCTAATCCCTTGCAGGTAAACATCTTGTTCTCAGCGGTGTGGGAAGAGGGTGAAAGGAACTTCACGGCCGGTCTTCCAGGTCACGTTCCAGGGCGCTTTCTTGTCATCTTGTCCAGTGTCAAGTGCAGCCGCGTCGTCCAGCCAGTCGCTGGAGAAAGCCCCGTCGTACCCCCCCCCCCCCCCCCCCCAACTTCCGTACACTACTAGAGATCCACCAGTGCACGAGGGGTTGCCCTCGCTGGACTCACATGTATCTTGTCACGACCCCCTGACGTGATACGCCACTACTCGAAGCTTTCCCCGGCTGTATCAGAGCAAGTGTGCAATGGCGACACTCTCGACGCACTTACCCGCCGTACGAGATTAAAGTTGCTTCCAAGCGGTGTGTCAGATATGTGAAGGGAAAGTTTGCTTTATCTTCACCCAATACTCTTCTCCTACTCCTCCTATGTCTGTATAACTACGTAGAGCGAGTGTGCTGAGTTCAGAAGAATATATAGACCTGTATAGACCTGTTGCTATTTATTCGTAATGCTTTTCCTTAAGGGGGAGTGCTAGACATTTTTATTGTATTTTCAGTTCTTGAGCACCAGATTTTCTCTTCAACAAAGCATATTATATATTCTTGGTTAACTGCTTTGTATAAACATTAATGGAATCTTTCATTAATTTGTAATGCAGAATCATTGCAAGAGAATTATAGGTTAACTTTTTTAAAAAATTCTCTGGCAATAATTTTGCATGATAAATTAATTAAATATGCGATTATTTATGTCGGGCATTTTACAAAGAATATATCATATACTTTGACGAAGAGGAAGTTCTGATAGTACAATTTTAATTAATGTTATGGCTGAAAAACTGAAAATTCAATAACATTGTCTAACACTCCTCCTCAAGAGGGACGATGCTCGGCTGTCTTAAACTTACAGAATTTTCCTCGCTGCTCTCATTCCTGAAGGCATATAAACATTTTTGACGTTTCAACTCTAAATGTCAGTATGCTACACCTTTTTATATTGGTAGATAATTCCTTCAATATTATCTGATATTTGTTTGAAGATAGAAATAACACAATTTTTCAAGGAATGTAAGCTAATATGGAAATAGGTTATCAAAAAGTGTATAAAAGTGTAGTAGACTTAAAACGTTTAGAACACGAAATATCAAAAATGTTGATGCCTTCAGGAAACTTGTAGCAGGGAGCAACGCTGGAATGAAGGGGCGGGGAAAACGGGAGATCACCGAGAAAACCCGCCGACCAGCGGCATCGTCCGGCACGCATACCACATGCGAAAATACGGGAACCGACCCCGCCGGGAGTCGAACCCGGATCGCCTTGGTGGGAGGTCTGACCCCTCGACCACCGCGGCCCCTAGAAGAGGAGGGAAGCCAGCCAATAGTTTTTAAGATGCAATTGTAAACTAGTTATTTATTAATTAAGATATAAGGGATGTGAACAAGTAAAACAACATTTAGGGTAATTGTGTGTATATAGCCGAGAGGAATGATATATTTATCTAATAAATACGGCTCTAGCAAGGAGTTGTCCTCGAGTGGACGAAGCCATCTGTCGGAAGCTGGCTCCTGGTTGGCCCAAATTGAACCAAAGCTTGCACGGCAAGTGGCGGGAATTTTTGGCGTCAGCCGGGTGGCAAGCGAGGGAGCGGTAACGGGTTGGACAGACGTCGTCGAGCCGTGAGAGACGTCGGCGAACTGCGACGACGGGAGGGCAGAGTGCCACCGTCAGGCGTCGAGATAGGCGTCGGGACGACGTTGTAGACAGACGTCGTCGAGCCGCGAGAGACGTCGGCGAACTGCGACGACGGGAGGGCAGTGCGCCTCCGTCAGGCGTCGAGATAGGCGTCGGGACAACGTGGACAGACGTCGTCGAGCCGCGAGAGACGTCGGCGAACCGCGACGACGGGAGGGTAGAGTTTCACTGTCAGGCGTGGAGATAGGCGTCGGGACGACCGTGTAAACGGACGTCGGCAAGCCACGAGGACGAGTGAGGCGGCGTGCCATCATCGGGCGTCGATTTAGCCGTCGAGACGTTAGACAACCGCGAAGGACCGTAGGTCGGAGTACTATCGTCGGAACACCGTTGTATTAAGATTTCGTCGAACCGCGGAGTACGGTGGGCCAGAGTGCCATCGTCATCGTCGTTTTGGGCGTCGAGACGCCGCTGTGTTAAAATATTGTCGAATTGCAAAGTTCGGCAGACCGGGACGCCTACGAGTATTGTATGGATAGATATTGCAAGACGCGGCAGTAAGTATATCAGATAGCTGACGGCGACTCCGCTCGCGTGACTTTCAACGCCGGAAAAATCCTTTAGCAGTCGTACCGATAATTCTGACACAATAATGGTCCGTCATTAATAGCCTAAACTCTGGTAAGCCGACATTATAAGGGACATTCTTAAGAAAAGTGGATGTTAAGGGAGGTATGAACCCTTGGAAATTTAATTTGAGTATAGTATTTAGTCAAATACCAAAAACTTTTATGAGATAAATTGCAATTCTGTAGGTGATGTTAAGTGTTATATAAAATCTTTAAACTGTAAATAAGTCAGCTTTCAATCCTTCCCCTTTCATGAAAATAATAGGCGTGGCCACCCTCATATTGCGTAAAATCATTTTACGGTCAGGTTTTGTTAATATTTCGTGTTTTCTCTTCGAGCAGCACATCGTAAGGAACAAAAATTGTTCTCTTGTTACACACACATACAACGAACAGTTTACAGAAAGAAAATGCACACGACTGTTGCTGTGGCGTACGTAAGAAAAAAATTGATACTTCCGCCAAGGAATAATTCGTTTATACATGCGCTATGTACTCAGGAAAATGCAACTTGTGATGCAGTTTTTAAAAGGGTGTTGGAGGGAGGTGAGTGTTCCTGAATTTGGGGATATTGCGAAGTAACATCGATCTCACCGAAAAAACTGGCGGTTCTCCACCGGAAAAGCTGGGATTTAAAGGTGCAAAAATTGTGCCATTGAAGCATTTTTGCTGTCTGTAACAGTTAGCAATAATAGCAAACGTATGGTGAGAGAACCCGGGAACAGACTTCTAAATGAGCACCTGTGAGCATCCGACAAGCTCTAAAGAATGACCTGAAGTGAAGTAATGAGCCAAAAAACCGAAACACACCGAGGAAACCCACCGGTCAACGGCAAGAGTCCATTACGCTTTCCATATGCGAAAAATCAGGGATAGAACGTACGGGGAATCGAACCACCGCTGACCCGTTCTTGCCGTAAAGGGTTGGATATCGTTTAACCGTTTACTTCTTTCGGCGGAATGTTTTACCTCGGTGATAGAAGTCCATTAAATGTGCCTGTGTATTGATGCTCCAAGCTGTAGTGCAGATGTGTCCTATATTACAATTCAGATCCTGCTTAGGTCGCTAAGCAGTGTCGACCTTTACGGTGTACAGGAGCTTCGACCTTTACCAGATTATTCCAAAACTGCACAACGCAATTGTGTGATATCTGCTCTCTAAGAACGTTACGTGTTTGTATACTCATTCGGTATATGCAATTTCTCATTAAAGAATGTTTTCCAGCGGCCGAAAATTATGAAAACGGGTGTTTTTGCGGTCTTAATTAGGTATGGAAATGATGGCGCAGATTCTTTTAAAATGTATAGGCTTGTACAATACACTTATAGTTAATATTCCATCCTGAAGCGAGTCACAACTGGATATCTCATAGAGGCGAGAAGACGGGACGCAAGTTCAGTGACTTGTGCCTAGTAGCTTGGAGGGTGAGACGTGATGGCGTCTAGGTGCTGCGGTGGCCGAGAGGTCAGACCACTCGGCTTCCACCGATTCGATTACCGGCGGGGTCAGATCCCGGATTTTCGCATGTGGGAATCGTGCCGGGCGATGCCGCAATGGTCGGTGGGTTTTCTCGGGGATCTTCCATGTACCCCGCCCTTATCATTCCGACACTGCTCCGTACTCACCTCATCTCACGCCTCACCAGCGCTGAAGATCTCGATGCTAAGCGCTGGCCAAAATCTCTCTCACACACACGTGATGCGTCTGTTGGGTTGCTATTACCGCTTGCACACTTTTAGGTCTTGAACGGGAAATTCACGTCCACACAGGTAGTCGCCTTAATCTCAGAACAAGTGCTTGACGTGAGACGTGTGGAGCCATTGATGGTTTGGCAAGGAGGTCAAGTGTGTTTATCGCTACTACACGGTGTGCATTGCGAGTGGCGCGTGCCGTGTGTAGGACACCGGACGGACACTTCCGGTGACAGTGCTCTCTGCAGGGTCCCCTCTTGCGACCGTCCGTCGGATAACGGCCCGCCGACCGACCTTCACGGTCCTCCTCGCTGTCCTAGCGGCCGACCTCGTTCTCGTCTGTTCATTCAGTCGCACAGAATTATTCTCCGGGAAGAAGCCTACAACATGCTGTATTGACATTGAAAGCAGACCTAGTACTTGAAGCTAGAAATGCCCACGAAAATAATACACAGCATATTTTCTGCACGGACTGATGAAGCCGGCATAGCCGGCAGAACCATTGCATCGGCACAATAAATTTGTATCGTCCTATTTGCTATGCGCCTGGATCTGCGAGTACTTATAAATATGTTTTTAACTGATGTTATTTTTAATTCATCAGTAAGGGAAAAAAGTGGTACGAAAAGGTAGTAGAATGTTGACAATTAATTAGTTCGGTAAAATTGTAAGGTACCACCACCTCCTGGAAACAGGAAAAAGTCATGGGATTACAAACATGAATTTCAGTAGACACCCCGATCTCTAGATTTACCAATTTTCGAATATCTTCGATTTTGTCTATAGCGTTGACATTTTTTGGGCCGACAATAACCTTGAACTGTCAGTTTTCTACACTTCGTTCTCCCATCGGGTACTCGAAACTGGACTCGGTGAATAATTTGGAAGACAAGCTCGGTTGAAACACTCGTTTATTTCCAGTCATGGCTTTACACGATCGTTAGCCCTAAACAAAAAAAATTGCGTCTTGAGACCTTCTGCATTATTGACACTTCAAAAGTTCTCAAAAAGAACGCTGTTATTACGACGCGGTATAAAATACTAAGGAAAGTAGCCTCCGCTACTGAGCACACTCTCAGCCACTTACGCTAGCAGGAAATTTAACTTTAAAGAAAGTTTTTTTTTCTTCTGGAAATTAAGTTCAGAGTTCAGGCCAATGGTGCTGCCCTAACATGTTACGAAATCGGTGTATGGAAAACCGAAAAATTATTAAAACTGTTCATGGTGCCTAGTAGAGTGGCCAGTGTGGTTGCCTCCGTGAAGTTACGTGTCCTGACAACCAAATTAATAGCCGCAGCTTCTTTTGTGAGGGTTTGTGAGGAATTTAGAAGTTCACGCACACACTTTCAGAACGCCCGTTTTACCGAGCGTGCTGGATCAGAGTAAAACACTCGCCTCTCATTCGGGAGGACCCGGGTTCGATCCCCCGCTCCGGTCATCCTGATTTCAGTCTTCCAGGATTGTCCAAAATCATTCCAGGCGAATGCTGGAATGATTCCTTAAACAGGTCTTAGCCGACTGCTACCTACCCTCCCCCTCTCCACACAGTGTTCCACCAAGGCCACGTCCTGTTCGATGGAATGTAAAACGTCCAATAAATAAATGAAATTATAAATCAAGAGAGGGTAGAATATCATCAATGAGAAAGAGAGAGAGAGAGAGTATTACTTATGTGACCACTCTGTGGTTGCTTAGAATGAAAAGATTAAAAAATCACGCTTTTTAGTTCTTTTCAATTTGGCTATAACTGGTGACTTGGTTATCAAGTTCACGTTAGTTGGTTTATCGTCTCAGCAGGCAACATCATGATATAATTATCAATGGTTTCACCCAGTAGAACTGTGTCAGAACTACACACTGTCAAGCTTCCTGATCCTGTCTCGACAGATGTAGGAGAACCACATGTCGTCGGTGAGATGTTTTGACATTTTTGACAAACACTATCCATCTTCTCGCACATGGCGTCGGGCATCCAATTATGCTGCACCTTGCATAAAAGTTGTCACTTCCTTGTTCCTGGTACGTTCATTAAAATATGACAGGGAGACGGGCCTACAAGAAAACGCTGAAATATCATGCTTGAAATTGAACGCAGGTGGATTTCAGATGGCCGCGTGGGTGGGTGATCAGAGGCTGTAAGGACGATCTAGCAGGCGCATCACGCCTTACGCTAGCCTCTATAGGCGCAAGTCACTGAACCGGCATGCAGTCTTCTCGCCTCTACGGGACATTCAGTTGGGAACATATCATTTCATGAACTATTAAGGCGGCCGCCTGGTTGGCGCTCGAACTGCTGCGGCGTGTTCGGAGTTACGTTTTTACTCAGAGAACATTAAACTTGTGTCCACAATGGTTAACTAAGAAAAGAAAACACACTTCACACTACTTTTGAATCTGACTTTCAAGACACCACGCACTTTGGGGGGGGGGGGGAGGCGTGGACTTACTTCCTTCTTGCCGTGTCTGTATGCGCTCGTCCTGCAATCCGTGCCGGTGCGCGGTGGCGTGGCGTTGTTTCGCCGTAAACCAGCCTTGCCGTTTATAAGCGCGGCTTTCTATACTGCGACTGCTTTCTCACCGAGCAGGGATGAGGAAAAAAATGTTTATTGGTCGCGGGGATCGCTGGTCGCAGTGCTTGTGGCTGCGAGAATTGTCGCGTCTGCGACACTTTACATCTCTGGTCAGAGGCTAGCAGGGCGTCCAGACACTACAGGTAGTTATAATTCAACCCACATTTCAATTTATATCCTACAAATTAATATTCACGCCTAGAGGAATCTGACAAACTTACTAAGTATGATAACCTCATATTAATGAAAATATACCACAGATTTCTATATAGGCCTAAACCATAACACAAACAACCTTGAGAGCATTCACTATACTATGTTTTTTTTTGTTTGTAGATATGAGGGTTTACTCTTTTTTGTATAACACTGTCCAGTTAAGAGGAGTGTGTTCCGGTGTCAAATTTCCGAGTTTGGCGCATGAGATCAACGGAGCGATAAGAGCCAGAGTATCACGCTCGACGAGAACCATATCGCCTCTATTCACAGCTCATCAAACTGGCGTGCAAGGTTTTCGTTGTCTGTATCGTATGAAATTCTAGTCCAAGTGGTGATCCAAACTTTTTTTCAACGCATGCTTGCATGACTATTTCCGAAGTATTATGATTTTGGAGCCTCTTAAAATGGCTTAAACGACTTTTTTTTTAGACGGTTGTCATTCCAAAATCGCCACCCGGATTGGTAAGATAAATGCGTTGACTTTATTGTTTACGGTGTGTAAATAAAATTGTGGGGCCACACCTTAGTTCCGTAGAAATACTACAGGATAATTATAAAGTCCGTGAAACATTTCATTAATTCGGTACAGCGAAATGGCTGAGAATAACGTAACAAATTATATACTACGTGGAAGAAAAACTCTGAAAGTTACAAATGTTCTGTGTGTCCACCTTTCGTCACACGGCACACATCTATTCGATAGTCCAATTCTGCCCATACCCGACCCAGCATATCAGGAGAGATGGCAAGAGCAGCTGCTACGATGCGATGTCGCAAGTCTTCAATTTTCTGTGGTAGAGGTGGAACATAAACACTATCCTTGATGCATCCCCACAAGAAAAAATTCGCAAGGCGTCAGATCTGGCGATCGTGGTGGCCACGGGAGGAGAACTTGGTCAGCGGCCGCCCCACGGCCTATCCAGCGATGTGGCAGCGTCTCATTAAGATCATCTCGTACCAAACTGTGGTAATGAGGTGAAGCGTTTTGGCGCAAACTTCAAATAAAAACTTTAAAGTTTTTCTTTCACGTAGTCTATACTTTGTTACGTTATTCTTAGCCATTTCACTGTACCTATTTAATGAAATGTTTCGCGGACTTCATAATTACCCTGTATTACTACGGAAACTATGATTGGCAGTTTAGCGCGCCGTGAACAGAGGCGATAAGTTCCACGTTTAGTGATGCAGGCTCGCTCTTATCGCTCCCCGTCTGTGCGCCTCTAACGAGGAAAGTTGCATCCGGTACATTGTCTTCTTATAAGGCTCGGCATTACTTGACCTATCAGATTATGTCGCACCCCCAGTGCAATACCTGTGTATCTCAACATGTCATTTTAGATAAATGCATTTGTATATGCATACTTTCACATTTTCGGATGATGACGGCGTAATATCAAAACAACACAAAATATTTAAGTATTGCACTGAAAATACATTATGTTGTATCGCACTGAAACATATCTGTTGTTTAGCCTCATGCGACATAAATACTAGAGATGATGCCAGTCTTGCACTTATCATTATTGTTACTTGAATAATTTATAAATAATAATGTTTGGAATGCTTTTATTGGTTATGTTGGTACTTTATTAGGTAGAGAAAACTATCCCGTATTTGACCATATACATAACTAAAAAATGTAGATTTTTGAGTTATGTTTATACTGTATTGGGGATGCCATATGTTTAAGAAAAATGTGACATTTGTGACTAGCGGAAATTATATATACATTGTGATGCGGTGTAGGCATTGCATTCGAACTATTAACGTAAAATTAGGTCGCAGTCAGTCGAACAAAGTATGTGTTGAACAAATTGAAGGAAGATATATTTTGGTCAGCAGTTACGTCTAGGAATTTAGCGATGGTGAGGAGTGTCACTATGTGAGGTAGGAGCATGAGAGGGCGGGGGAAACGGAGAAAACCCGCTGACCAGCGACATCGTCCGGAACGATTCCAACGTGCGAAAATTTGAGACCGACCCCGCAGAGGATGAATTCAGCAAAGATGCTGAATTGATTGCGACTTAGTTATGTATTAACAACTCATTTATGTTTGTATCGTTGCACACATTAATATAATTTCCCGCTATGATCGCAGAATTTTAATTTTTATTCTTAGATTTTGAAAAATGCGAAACATATAAAATAAAATTCAGTATGGCCACTAACGCTGAGCGTATAAACTTACTGCCGGCCGGCGCTCGCAACTAAGTATGCATTAATTTCGTCCGAGACCTTCGAGTTAAGAGGAGTAAATATAAATAATGCTTTTTCTACCTAACTCAGTCGCGGAATGTCCGGTATCGTTTCGAAATAGCGCGCTAACGCGTGATACTTAGCTGAAAAGCGGAGATGAGTTGCGAGGATTTCATGCAGGCAGCTTGCGTGTGAGAGTATGTATATCCAGTGCACATACCTGCGTGCTAGTTGATTGCTAATCCTGTCGCACATCGGGGTCCACGGTGGTCGAGGGGTGAGACCTGTCGCCTCTCGCCGAGGCGATCCTGGTTCCATTCCCGGCAGGGTCGGTCCCCGAATTTTCGCATAGGGGAATCGTGCCGGACGGTGCCGTTGGTCGGCAGGTTTTCTCGGGGATCTCCCGCCCTTTCATTCCGGCGCCGCTCCATAATCTCCTCGTATCACCCCTCACCAGCGCTGAAGACGTCGTTCTTAAGAGTGAGTGGTAGATAAATAAACGCTGAAAACATATACTGGTTTCTACGCTTTTTTCGAAGCTAATATGGATAAAACACTCAATGACAATCCTAATGGTATTGGCCAACTATATGAGTAAATATTTATCCAGAATTAACTCATTCGTCACGCGTGATCTCTTGCGCCGTGGTTAAAGCACGAGGTCCCGGCGTCAGAGATTGTTCCTCAGAAGTTCGTAACACTGGAAACTATTTTGTTTAAAACGTTGGCTGAAACTACTATCTAGGATTGCCATTGTTTAATTTTCGCAAATTGGCTTCAATAAACCTACAATTATATATTAATGCTTTTAGCGTGGAATTATGTACCACGCCCTCTTAAGCGCTGACCAAAATCTCTCGCTCACTGTCGATCGTCCGGCTCGAAAACATTTCTAACACGAATTTGCGGTTTGTTTGCCTTTTCAAATGGGCTGTCTAAATAATATGAACATATGGTATACGTTTTATCGTAATAAAACGATAGCGTTCGATGTCACAATAAAATATAAGTTAAGTTTTCGTTTGTTATTATTGACAAGGATAGTCTTCAGAACTGCTCTAGTAATCGTGACCAGCTTATATATAGTTCTCTTGAGGATGAAAACGACAAGATTGTTAGAGCTTTTAGAGCATCTTGAATATAGCCTAATTTAATATTAAACCTGTCGTTGTCCGTAGTGATATTAGATTTCTTTAATTTATTCTAGTTCGCATAATTGTTGTAAAAGACACCTGGGGATCAACTGGGCATTTCCGAAGCTGTGCTTGCTTCTTATATTTTGAGCCAGTTTTTATGTTCCTGCTGATTTTTTTTACATAAACTCTGCACCCTATGTAATTACCATTGTGTGTAGAGGGAAAACGTTTACGAGTAAGGCCACAATAATGAAACACTTAATAATAGTATGTACAAAGTGATTTTCACATGACTTTTCGTACGTTGGCACAATGGGCGCATGTGGAATAGTTTCGTAAAAAAAAAAAAAAAAAAAAACCTGTTTTCAAACACACTGCAGCGCATTTTAAGCGCGTGGTAGGTGGTCCCCTTAAGTCAGCAAGATATTGAATTAAACTAGCTAAATTCTAAACGTGTTTCACGTAACCCACAAACTGATGTAACAAGGGCGACTGTACCAAAATTTTGGTTTTTCATTTAAAAAAATAGGAAGTTTTTTTTTAATGTTTTTAAAAGTCGCATACGAAGAAAAACGTTAATTTTCTATTACTTTTAACTATAACAGGGAAGAAAAGAAGAGCTTCCGTACTTAATGTCCTTAAAAATATTTCTAATAATGACTCTCCATCGTATTTGTGGCAGTTATACACAGTATGCACACCCCTGCGACAGTGCGTCAGTGCCCGTAAACATGTACACACTTAGCTGGAACAACCAGAACTAATGGATGCTAATGGAAGTAGCACGCACTGTAACTATGCAGAGCTATATTTAACCAATCCACGCTGTCAAAATTAACGTCGCTTGTTTCTTTATGGGAAGTATAGTATAGGGGGTTCGCGATTGAGCACTTTTGAAACCGAAGATACGTTTTTCTTTTCAGATTATTTATAGTTACCTGTCACATTTTAATGTAAACAAAGTAACCTACTTCACAATCAAGGTATATATAATATCTAACTTAAAAGTTAAGATTTGAGGTCACAGTAATAATAATTATAATAATTATTATTATTATTCTAGGCAAGATGGTCTTCAAAAAAGCTCAGTTTATCGCGAATGGCCTATATCAGGCCCGCTGAAACGTGTTCCATATCTAGAATAACTTCTTCAAGGACAAATAAAACTCGCTGTTCGTGTAAGCGAGGTCGGTAGGCTATCGCCAGAAAACCGTTATTTTGTTTGTTTCTTTAGTATAGTAATCACCATTTTCCCATTCAATAGGTACGGGCTTGTCACCTTGACACCATTTTGTAAGTTAGACATTTTGCATTTATGTTTACCGCCCTTGCGGGGATTTCATTTAGGCTACTGTACTTTTGAGAACTTTTCGCTACATCAGTTGGTTAAAAAATATTTATTGAGGCTGAAGTAATGTTTTAATAATAGGCTTTACTATTTTAATTTGTTATTTAAAACGTTTCGTTGGAGTTGCCTAGATTAGCTCCGAATACCTCGTACGAGGACTACAGTTATTTGTTCACTCTTCGCATATATTAGCTATTAATCGGTTTGTAATTAATAGTATAACATTATACTAATTGCATCTGTTACCAAATCATATGCAAATATGAAGTTCGTATAACCAGCGTTAATTATTTTCACAGTCTGTTAAATATAAGTCCGACCGTATTTCCATTAATAAAATACGTTTCAGCTATTTGTTATGGTACAAGCTGGCAATGTCGTGTAGAGTATTTATTATTCAGCAAACTTTGTTACATTGTGCTAACTATGAAATGCGTCAGAATTGTATGATAATATATCGGGTAACGTGATAATTTAGTTACCTAAACGGTCTGACTGGAAATACGTCATTCGTATATCCTGCAGTGCTTTTACACTCGTGCAGCATCAGAGGTGACAGTCTGTACTGAAGAGACCAGCGCGTTGCCAGGCATTTTGATACGAATGATCGGTTTTTGAACTATCGTTTTACGAACGATTTAATAGTGCGCATTGCACCATTTAGTTCGGGCGTCATACACATTGTCTTATTTGAAATTCAAGTATAAAAAATTACAAATTGTGTAAATTCGACATCTAGAGACATGAACTTTTCGCGAAAAGAATTTTGCCCCACTTTGTTCCAGTGCCTTATGTGCACGTCTGCAGTTCTGCTTCATAGATACTGGCAGCGTGCCTTTGAACTGTGACGTTTCTCATTTGACTGTACCAATCACAATAAGGTTACTGTAACACCACACGTCTGTGATTTGCGTGTAAAACCCCACGACACACGAATGTCAAAACATCCAATCTCTGACCGTGAAGCAAGTCTGCAGACGTGCACA
>PNEQ01007182.1:54576-64849 GCA_003012365.1 Medauroidea extradentata | reverse complement strand
CCTCATTTACGAGATGCGTAACGGCAATAGTGCGTGTTGTTTAGATTAGTCGATGGACAGAAACCAGACATTAACTCGCAGGTATTTATAACTAAGATTACTTTATTTATATCTTACATTCAGCCCCCGTGCATTTAATGAGTAGATATTGTAGCTAAAATTTATCGGAGCAGTTTAATGTAGTTGTAAACATTGCACGGCCCTATGTAAATAAAAGCACGTGGCATTATTTGTGTTTACATCGGCGGAAAGATATAAACTGGCAGGAAATAGAAATTAATCAGGGCTTTTTTGAGTGTTCACTTTATTCCGAATCACCTATATCACAATCAACATATGTGGGAAGTGATGACTGCTGAGCTTTTTATTTTTCAGTCTCTCCCTCTCCTCCAAGAAAATTTAAGAATTCCCCTTGAAAATTGACTCTCTTCAGACAAAACATTTTTATTTTCTAAAAATAAAAATTTTTTAATTTTTTATTTTTTTTTAATTAATTTTTTTTTCAAAGAAATGTGAATCCTCTTCCTGTTTGAGATTCCACTGTATCTCTTATGTACAAATTCTTGGTTTTGAAGTCGTAATATTTGTCTTAGGATGGAATTCATAGTCGAAGGCTAGTTTGGCAAATAAGTAGTACTTCGTGAAGTAATGCTTATTCTCTAAGCAATACTTATTTCAGCCATGAATTCATAAACGGCTACTTCACAAAGTAAAACTTAAACAAGCATTATTTATATAGGCCAAGTTGTACTTGATGAAGTAACCAAATAAGTATCGCTACAATATCAGTACCAACATGACACAACTGAGTTTGTATTTTAATTACAGTAGTCATCTACAGTATTTGAATGTTTGGTTACATTTGATTGTCAGTTCCACTTGAAAGTATTTTTCTTTTACTTTAATACAGGTTCAAAATTAAATATCAGTACTGATGTCAAAAACGAGTTAGTTAATGTGTTAACATATTTTTTGTATCTGTGCAGTTGCTAACTGTGAAATAAAAAATTACATTTACGACTCAACTCGCTGAAAAATACGTTTTGCATGAACGCGTGCTGTGTACTTGTTGATTAGAATATTTTACTTAATTGTGTTTCAGTTGATATTCAGTGTAGGAATATATATTATGATGAAATTAACGTTCATGTATGCCACTTATTATTGCCAAACTTGTTTTGCTTACCAACTGACAACATAACCTCATATCACGAAGCTTGCTTTGAGCACATGTATTTAATTTTTGTGAATTAATTGGTCATGTGTACTAAATTGTAATGTTGTGATCTTATGAATAACTTTCTGTCAGATTCAAAACTGGAAAGCTTGCACTAAATTATTGCTATATACACGTTTCGCTTCACGGAAATATTTTAGGTTATAGGTTAACAAATGGCTGTTCGTATGCTTCAGTGAAGTTAATATAATGCTGGTTTTTGCAAGTTGGTCCTAACATTGTGTCTGTTACTGACTTAAAATGAAATGCTAATATATTATACATCCTGAACATGTTCTTCACCGCGTCTCATGCTGCATTTGAAATAAAGTTTATAAACGGCTTGCCGGACGTGTTTTGCCTACCAACTGATTCTATAACCTGTCACAAAACAGACTTTGAGCATACTGTATTTCACAGCTTAATCGTCGCATGTTTTTTGCCAAATTTAATGCAAAAAATCGTAGGTGCGACCATTACTCGAGGAAAATTCCAGTGGAAAAATTTTTTTTAAACTAACATTTTTCGCCACTGACCCTATTTACATTAAAGTCAGTAATTTTGGCGGAAATATTGACGTATGACTGCTGAAACACTAAATTTATATAACTTACTAGACCTTGGAGGTTATGTTGTTTTTGTTTGGCAACCTGATTTTGTGCATAATTAAATATGTACATTTGGTGGGAACACATTTCGTTGTCAGCAGTATTTACTGGTACTTACGTAGTAAAAATTTACCAGTACATACGTACTTTTGGCTATCTGAAAACAGATTAATGCAGTAGTTTTCCAAGTTCCGCTTCACTTGAAGTTTTTGTTTTCAACTTCTGTGAGTCGTACTGTAAAAACTAATTTTTTTGCTTTGCTTACTGACATTTAATAATATTTGGAAGTAGAAAGTGATTTACAATAATGATGGAACAGTTTTGTTTCATTTCCGATACCGTTCGTTGAGTGTTTACAAACTTTGTTTTTATTTTGCAACTTCATAGATGCTACTTTCAGTTGGGTAAGTCCCATGGAGGTAATAGTCTTGAAAGTGTTTGTGCAAATGTGAAACCTCTAGCAGACTACGTAGTATTGGCGAAAATGTACACACTTAGTTGAATTGAACTGTTTTAGTTTTTCTTTAAATACACAATTATGGTGAAAGCTTGTGCAGCTTTCGGCTGCACTAATAGATTCGGCGGTTGCCGAGGATGGACTTTTCACAGGTTAGAAACTTTTATTTACTTTTATCAAATTCATAATGTATGTATACATATAGTACGGGGTAACTTGTCATATCCCTAGAATTTGAAAACTGTGCTGTCCCGCCTAGTTCTGTTCTTCATTATTGATTACGTAAAACATTAATTTCATGTTTACATTTTTAGTCGTACAGCATTAAATTGCGTTGCTTTCTGCTGTTCTTATGCCTCCCACAATATGGTGACTTACACAAACAAGCGCTATGCGCATGGAGATTCTTGCACAACCATTTTGTTCTAGTAGTGTTGTACTTTGTACTTGAACGTAGTTAACTCTGGCGCAGAAACGTAAACAAAACATTGCGGTGCAACCATTATCCGATGAAAGCATTTTTACCATTTCTGTCATCTTAAAAGTTTGATGCAACGATTACGTAATGGCGACGATTGTGCGATGAAATACAGTATTTGCGAATTTTGAGTATGATGAGATAAAGTGAAAGATTTTGTGTACTAAAATTTAATCTTGTGTTCAGATAATTATCTTTCTGTCAGCTTCCAACCTGGCATCATTCCAATGATATGATTACCATACAAAGTTCTTTAAGGAACCAAAACACGAAGAAAGTGTTTGAATAAAGGTTAAGAAATGTGGTTATGTTTTCGTAACTGTGTCTGTTGAATTTTTATTTTTCCGTGTCGTAAAGCAAATATATCGTAGAAATGTTAAAGAACATATACGGTACATAGAATTGGTTCTTCTTAAATAACTTTTTCATTTATGCTGTACAATAAATATTAAAGACTTAAAAACCAAGAATTTGCATGCAAGGAGTCTAGTGGAATCTTAAGAAAGACCTCTGACTGAGTTCTGCTGTAAAAGTTCACCATATTCATTCATAATTTATCTTCCAACAGTTCCCTAAATTAATTTAGTGCACGTAATCAAATCTTGTTTACACAATGTAAAGTCCATGTCTTTAGCACACAAAGCCTCTGTTTGAATGATACAGTGGTAGGAGAACAATTTTCGCTGTAAATTCTCTTAGAGTAATGAAATACCACTATGTGTGGTCGCGTCATTAGTGGAAATACTCTTTCCGTAAGTGTAGCACATTTTAGCTGAACACCACCTGCATCAACATTTTTCAACATAATTCTTCAATGCTTCAGAATTGTCCCTTCTAATTGTATTCGTCGATAACTGACAGTCCGGAAATTCTTGAAATTTGTCTAAATTTTTTTATGCATTTTCTATAACATCACTATCTCATCTATCGCAAGAGAATGATATCTAGAATTTGCAGTTGAATGTCATATTTGCCCTAACACCACATCCATAATTTCTTCACGTCTCATTACTATATTTAGAGAAAGAAGAAAGGGAAATATTTTTCATCATTTTCGTTATATAGTAGAACTCCACTCCTATCTGTTTTTCAGGGGACTGACAAAAAGTTTCAATACATGCATACAATGAATGGATGTGGTCTTGAAATGCTAACAGATAAGAAATGGGACCACAGACTATGTTCCATAGATGTGGATGTTCAATACATCTGGGTTCAATACTAAGAGGTTCCACTGTTTTCACGTCTGTCTTGGGTCTGGAAAATATAGAGACTTTCTTTAACTACCTTATTATCTGCGAAATGTTTATTCATGCAAATGAGTGAAAACTATATTTCATATAATGAGCGGAGGAAAAATTTTGTTGATTCACATTTTTCAGCAAACAAGTTTTGCTGGCAACTAAGTACCCTCTTTTTCTTAGAAATGTATTCAGTTATTATTGGAGAATAGGGAATATTTCTATTATTTTTATTATAATATAATTTAAAAGTATGTTAAATTTAATGAACAAAGGTGCCATACTTTTTTGTGCCTTTTAGAAATCGAGAAAAACGTGAATAAAAAGAGCAGTTGTTTGTGCGCAGTAAAAATGTGAACCACCGTGTTGATGTCTGTGCAAGGTCACCATACTGTAAATTTTATTATATGTAACACAAACTTACATTAAAGTCATGAAAGTGTATTAAATAAAGTAGTTGATGTGGTAAAAATAGGTATGGCTGGAAGTGCAAAGAGTATGAATGTGTACAGTAGTTTACAGCTAGAAATAAAAATAAAATTTATTTTAATGAGCCATGTCAGTAAAGTATTGTGGAGGACAAATTAACTGTTCCAGGGAAAGTAATATTTAAAATTGGACAGTAATTTGGGTGAAAAATTTTGGAAATTTGATTGTTTGTTGACAACTACTTTGTTCAGAATAGTTTCATCTACTTGTTGTTTTTTCCCCTCCAAACATGACTGTAATTGTTCAGCCAATTAACTAAGGCGGTATTTAGGAACTTCAAGAATTTTTGCAAGCCACTTGTTGATGAAATTATAAATTAATTAAATGCTTTCTTTCACCTAGAAGGTAAGGTAACATACCAAAATTCTTTAATGAAAATCAAAAATTTTTCAGCTTGATCCGTTTTCAATAGAAATGACTCCCAAAGTAAGTTACCAGCTCCAAATACACAAGGGGCAAGAAAAAAAAACCATGTCCACTAACCAACGCTTATAGCTCATTAGGGACTAGGACTATGTTTGACACATCGTTCTTGAGCAAAGAAAACACAAAATATTTTAAATCTCATGTAATAACCAATTCCAGAAGTAATTCTCCTTTACACAAGAGTTACATTCGTGTTCGCAACATGCCATTAAATATCCATGAACACTGACAAAATTACAATTTATATTACAAGCATAAAGAATCTCTCATATTATCGATGAGCCTGACGTACATACAAGTGCACTTTAATCCTCTCCTTTGACCATCGCCCCCATTTGACTCGTAGGCAGCTATGCTTTTCCATTCACTCACTGATGCATGTTTCCTCCCCAAAAATGTGGAGTTATTTTCACAAAGTTAAAACCATTTGGGCCCAGAAATCAACCTGTTGCGTCCCGCATGCGGTGTTAAACCAAGCGCGAGCTATCACTCACTACAGTGCCGTCGCTAAAGACTTCGACAGCCCAACTGCCGGTGTGCCCCAATTTACACTCACTCGGGAAGGCAACGAGGGAAACTGTCCCCTAAGGGAAATGGTCACTCACCGAAATCTCGATGAACCTTTCAAGTTAAGGACGCTCACCACTCCCGCAGCAGAAAAGACAACTTTATGTCCTCCTTTAGCATGACAGCGCAAGCTACGCTTGCGTACTTCTTGCCCCCCGGCACGTCCATTCTTCTACACGTGAATCACCGCCTACCAAGGCACAAGCCCAGATCCCAGAGCTCGCGATGTGAGCTGCTCGGCTTCCAACCTGAGAGTGACACCTCTCTCACCGCGCCGCGACACCACGGCTTGCTCGCCTCGCTGGCGCCCCTGCCGCCGGCCGGCGGAACTCGACCCCCCCTCCCTCCAGGTCCACCCCTCCATGGCCAGTGGAGCGGAAGGTCCGGTGGGGAAGGGGAGGCTAAGGCACCGTCAACCGGGGCGATCCCTCTCTCATTAAGAGGCGGCCGAAGCCAGCCTCGAGGTTCATATCAAATAGGGGCAAACAGACACACTGCTCAAGGCCCCAACTCAAAACTCACAAAAAACCCCGCAACAGAAACTAAAACTAAAACTCCAAAACGAAACAAACCCAAGAAAACACGACCTTAAAGCAGTAGCATCCGTTCAAGCTTCTGCCCCTTTATGATATTACGACACTTTAATTTCTCTATAATTACATATGTGGCCAATAAGGTAGACGTAGTTAGTATATTTAAGGCTTGGAAGTGTTCAATTGTTAAGGACGACACACCACACCCTAGCCTCTAGGTTCTGTGACCATACCAATTTATTATATAATATTAAAGGTAAAAGTATTGTGGACTAGTGTACCTTTGTAATAATTCTGCACCAAGTTCTTCATACCTAGAGGGAATGCACAAACACTCCAGCCGTGAGAAAATTTGAACATAACAGATGACCTGAAGTTGGTATACACATACATGTAACGTTCTTAAAATATCATCCCTAAGCTGACTTCACTCGCACGTGTTTTTTGAACAAATGTTCTTGCTTGCTTGCATAGACAGGCTGCCACCTTAGGTAAACAGAATAATATGTGACACTGTCAACTTGCCTTACCCGCTGTTTAGATATCTGCGGTTTTAAACAACTGTGGTTCAAAATACGATTAGAAATAATGGAAGTGAAATATTATTGTGTTTTAGTACTTCACTAGGAACTGCAAAACAGCTTTCCTTTGTTTGTGATACAGCACATTCAGAAATAGGAAAAGCTTTGAAGGTCTGGTTTGATTGATGGGTAACCATGTTTCCATTAAACGACATGGTGATGTGAGAGGGCACTTAGCCTTCACAAATGTTTCTCAGAAGAAATGAATGAGGGAGAGAAACAAGAACTCAAGGCTAGCAAAATCTGATTGCAGTTTTGTGATGCGTTAGAATCTAAAAAAATTTACAAATTACTGGTGAATCTGGATTAAACACAAATGTCTTACATCAGTTACTGGCAGTTATTGAAGAAGGCGACTACAGTCCTGAACAAGTTTTCAACTCTAATGAAACAGGACTGTTTTTGGAATAAAATTCCAAGCAGTACGTACATAAATCAAGTTAATTTTAGTGTAATTGACACCTGATGCTGCATAAAAAACATAAAAAACTGTTTATGTTTCAAACTCCGGTAGAGCATTATTTTACTTAAATAAAATTTAAACTTTTTTCCTTTCTGTTGTTATGTACGTACTGTAACTTGGAACTCTTGAAGTGTCTGTGGTGTTTTATATTCTCTGTTGACTAGCAGTCAATGATAAAATAAGATGTAACCATGAACTTGAATACATTGCTGCAGAGTTGTTGACATATCAATATAAAATTTTTAACTACACACTTGCTACAGTATAAAGTGCTTAAAGTGTCGTTCCTCCGTATTGCCGTACAACGAATGTCTGATGTGTGGTTCTAATTGAGCGCGAGGAGCAAGCAGTACAGAGTCACTCATCTTTGACAGAGAGGGAGAGGGAAAGACTGAAACTCGTGCTGTGTTGCCATGTTACCACCCAGAGACAGCTGTTGTATCAGAAGCACCTTATGCAGTGCACATGCTATTTCATGTTTGACAACATTTAAACCCATTATTTTCTTCCTGTAGATGTTGGCAAACTGTGCTCACATAGATATAATACTGTTTTGCAGAGGGAAACTATTTTTTAATAGAAAAATAGTATCTTATGTGGCATAGGGAATTTTTTTTTGTTTATTAACATTTTAAATCGTAAATATAAGGTTTTCGTACATACACTGAATACGTGGAACCAGTTATTGCAGATAAAGGAGGCCAGCTGAACGTGTATGGACCACATAATTGTCAAGCTGTGATCCTAAATATTTTATTAAGGGTTATATTCAGTATTTTTTATTTAATTTCAATAAGTTTTCAGCTTTTCCTCAATCCTTTCTTATTCTTCTATTCACAGATTCTTTTATCTATTATAATTATATTATTTATTTTTTATGCATTATAAAATGTATCGTGTCTGCTTGTTGGCTCCATACCGTGTCTATTCTACCAGGTATTTGTGTTGTAGGAATGTAACTACATGTGGCTGTGTGCTGAGCTTTGGTCATGACAAGAGTATTCTATAACTGCTCTGCATACATAAGTTATGTTAGCTTAGGAAACATATTCAAAGAAATTCACACATGTGTATACCCGTTTCCGGTCCCCTTTGTGTCTCTACAGTTTAATTTTACGCTACTGAAAATGGAAACACTGGGCGTTTTTTTGGTCGTTTAAAAGTATGAAGGTCTCGGTGTAGAATATTTTTTAATGTATAGGCGTGTACAATACGACTTTATCTGTAATATTATGTAGTAAAAGATAATGTCATCACATCGTAGAGGCGAGTTGTCTGCAGGAGGACTGCATGCCAGTTTGTGACTTGCGCCTAGAGACCAGGGTGAGGTTAATGTGCGTGCTCTCTCATCCTTACCGCTTCTTCACTTCTGGACCTCTAACACACACAATACATCCATCCAGGTGGCATATTTAACACAAGATCACTGTAATATTAGGCCACCCAATTTGTCAGGATATCAGCCTCACAGGTAATCATTTTAGGAAATAATGTTAATTTCTTATGGCTTGAAGCCATTTTCATTGAGGAGCATGTATGGTGCACAGCACGAGTGCTCATGGTCTACAAAAGACATAAATGTCCCATTACAACAGCCTGGGAAAATGACCTGAGTCTGAATTGGTTAATCTTACTGTATCTCTTGTTTTAGCCACCTCATGTCTTACGTAGATGCTAAACTGTCTTGGACTCGTCCCATTGTTTTACTACGTAGACTGTTTAGATACGACTGATGCTGACTTTCTTTTGTATGTACTGTAACTGCTGTTTCCAAACCGTGCTTTTATTGCTAGCCACAATTGTAGTTGCGTTATTTATGGATAATTATTGAATGTTTTTCCTAACATTTAGAGAATGACCTTGTAAAATTAAGTTGGAAGTTTGTAGACTTTTGTGGCCGTTGTCACAATGATAAGCTTTGCTTCCAGTTTGGAACTTTGTCTGATTGATTGCAGAAACCTGTAATTCTTAATTTATTTAATAGATATACTAAGCCGATTTGAGAACATTTATCTATGCACATATTCACTAAATATTTGCTACAAAGCAGATGTTACAGTTAATATGTTAATATTGCTGTGAAAAATTGGATGCCCTAATGGATGGAAAAAATTGTTAATGATCAGTAAACTTCCCAATTGTCACATATCTGCATGATACGGTCGGTCTAAGATGACACTGCATCAGAGTGGAGTGTCTATTATCAGAAAATTAGGCTGCAGCGCAGAAGGTGAGGCTGTGATATAATGAAATGTGTATTGTAGCAGGGTAGCTGGAATTATAGACAACTATAAACAAGGAATTGATTCCATCCATTCTCTACCTCAATTTCTTTCTCACCAACAGACTGTAAGTGCAGCAAATTGGTAGGAATGGCACTTGTTGGTCATGGGAAGATGCAGGCAGCTCACAAGACAAGGGTCGAGTTAGATTAAATTGACAGGAATCTCCTATGTTCTAGGATGAGGTGTGTTACGTGGCTAAAGAAAGAGTAATGTCAATAAATGAAACGGTTATTTCAAAAACAACCGAAGTCCAGAAACAAAAACTGTTCAGGAAAAGAAAAAAACCAAACATTTTAAGAACTGCTGTGATCAGCTGGCCTCTAATGTAGCAGCAAGAGAGAGGGTTACAGACATCAGTCAATGAAATACAGGTCATACAACAACTTGCAGTAATAATATGATACCATTTGGGTAAAAGTGGGGACTTGGGCAGTTATTGAAGTCACCATTTAAAATGTTTTCATGTAATTTCAGTTTTGTTGATCTTTTTACTCAGCATATTAGTTACCAGTCACTCTATATAACAATCTAGGACAATGGCGGGAAAGGTCGCTAGGCTACTAATTACAAATAAAACAGAAAGAGTTGTGCACAAGTACTCACAGGATGGTACTTGCAGATAGAAACACACACACATAGGACGAACACATTTCTCTGCGGACGTGCGGTCACAACATTTCACAGACTACATCTGCTTCATCAGGTGAGTGGAGGCACACTGAAGTCTATTGTCCAGCGGTGGTTGGTAATCAGTACACCTAGCGGCCAGAGGGCGAACTAAGGTGCGGCGGGAAGTTTGAAATAAGGGTTTGTTGTCTGAGGTTAAGGCCAGGTGGCTGTCTGGATTTTGTAATGTATTGATGTGCCAGTTCCCGCCGCACCTTAGTTCGCCCTCTGGCTGCTAGGTGTACTGATTACCAACCACCGCT
>PNEQ01007182.1:30367-54476 GCA_003012365.1 Medauroidea extradentata | reverse complement strand
AACAATCTAGTGATCTAAAATTGACAATTATATAAAGTAACATAATAAAATTGTTCATTGTCTTTTGTTTTTTCTTTTTCTTTTTTCGCTAGTGCCATTTCTGAAGCTGAGAAGATACCATTGCGACAGGGGCTAGCATCGAGCTTCAGTGAGCCTGTCAACCAAATTGCCACGCAAATTGCTGTACTCATTTCCAAAATCGCAAGGTTTGTAGTGTAGTGGAATGTTTATTTTTCAAAATATAGTAACATACTCAGAATGCGTTAACCCTTTGTTAATTTACACTGGTCATGCATGATAGTTTACCTAGGTGTAATGATGAAGTTAAGTAGGGCTTAACATCCATTGACAGTGAGGTCATTAAGTCCACCTCACAGAATGCCTAATTTGTATTGCCTTCTGTTATACCCATGGATATAGCTTTGGGCATATTTTATGAAAGAAACGATTCATTGCTCCTTGTACATTTTCACATACTGTAATACCTAATGTGGTAACTGGCGAGGGGGGAACTTTACCTCTGTTCTAATGAAAGTGGAGTCTGTCTCCGTGAAAAAGAATGAGAAACTCCAACGGAAATGGTGGACTAGTTTTTGGCTGTGGAAATGAAAAGAAGGATGTGGTTATGGTACTCTTTCAATGCTTCGGAATGAATTAAGGTCAATTTACTCATGCTATATTTTGATGTGGATTCAATTTCAACAGAATCAGTCATGAAACGTCATGTTCACATAACCTACACAAAGCTGCTGTGACTGGCCATAGAGGATTGTGGGTTAAAAACCAACAGAAATGCTAACAAAAAAATAGAACAAGTTCCATTACATTTTTGCAAAAGCTCTTTTAGAACAAAAACAAAAAAGAGATTTCATGATTATCTTTTTCCCTTTATGAGATTTACCATATTCCGTAAAACACTACATTTTGTTTCAATAATCATAAAATTGACAGAAAGATTTTTTTATGGCCCCAAATGAACACTGAGTAGTTTTGTTCATTTTTCATACTATTCCTGCAACATTGATCTAAACTGAAAAAAAAATTTCAGGCAAGTTGGTTTGTAACAAAAAAATACGAAATTTTTTCCATCGGACAACAAATCTAGTTGAAGGCGACCAGATGATTAAAACACCAATAATCCATAAACTTTAAGGGGCTGTAAAATCTAAACCATTAGAGATAGAGCAAAACAATTTGGTTCGGTTACTTACATCAATGAATAGAACAACCATGCCAAGTTTTGTCAAAATCTGAGACGGTGGGTGTCAAAACTAGTTTTTTTTTTTTTTTTGTTGATTTGGTATGGTATGACCTATCAGTAGGTAACCCACAGCTGTGAAAGAAAAAAATTCTGTAACAAAATATTTTAAGAACTTTTAGTGGAACACATGTCGAATATGCGCCTGGTGAGTTAGGCCGCCTGTGCACCATCAACATATGTGAGAAGTGATGACTGCCGAGCCTTTTATCTTTCCGTCCGCTCCTCCAAGAAAATTTAAGAATTCTCCTTGAAAAATGTTTAAAAAAAATTTACAATGAAAACTGTATTAAAAGTTTGCGAAACGACAGTAAAATAATAATTAAATACACACAGCGACAACCGTTTTAGCTTGTAGGCTGCCGCGCTCATGCAACTAACTGGTTACTGCTCGTTACAAATACTTTGTTACTAAAGTTTTTTTTTAGCATAGAGGAAACACATTATTTTTATCAAAGTTACTTAGTTTTTTGATGCAATTTTGGTTGAAGATTCCTAAAAATCCATTCATTATACTGTATCACTGTTTTTGTTATTCCCGAGATTGTTAAGTCAGGGCTCTACTGTATCTATTTCATTAAATAGACATGTGCTTTATAATTGCACATTTCATTGCGAATGTATACAAACACTTGTCCACAAAAAAGCAGGAAAATATTTTTAACATATGTATATTGAGAATGAAGACACCTCTGTAAGTATAAATATGTGGTATCGTTGATGTATATGAAAAGGTAACGTTTGTTCTATCACTTATTTTGCGAAATTAGTAATCCAAAATCGTCAATAAACGTGTGCTGATATTTAACAAATTGAAAACAAAAAACAAAACTACAGTCCAAATCATAAATAATATTGTACTGTAATACAATCAGAATAGTGTGTCGTCAACACTTGATACAGTCAATCCAAGTGCAATCCGAACTTGAAAACCAAGAGAAAAGTCAAAATCAAACAGCAGAAATGTCGCAATATGTAACAGAAGACTGATCACCACCTCCGCACTATAGCTTACTTAAAGACGAGGTGAAGTGATCACGGGACTAGTGGATGGGAGGGTGAAAGTGTAGAGGTTATGTATCTTGCTTGATTATTGGTGTCCTTGTTGGTGTGCTTGTATTACTGTAGCACCAGACTGTGATAAGAGGACTGCTGACTGGCAATAGGTTTTGGGAAGGAGAATGGGGGAAGGTGGGGGGGAGGGATGGTGTGCCTCACGTTGACGTCCATCAGGGCTTCACCCCTAACATTATTGAGCCCGATGTGACTCCCGTCATGTAGGCCTATATAGTTATGTGGAGCGCCAAGGTCGAATGAAACATAACCTTTGTGCAACGTACCTTTTCACTTTCTTAGATGAAGTTGTTTTCAAAGTTTCAAGTAATTAATTTAGTCTCAACCTGTGCCTCAAGTTGCTTGTGTTATTTTCCACTGAAGCTTTATTGCTTTTAAGTTAAGTGTTTGTTTTGTTACATTTGCTACGTTATACGATACGTTGCTACTTGCAACACCATCGTTACAGTTTAAAGAAAAAAGGTTGGGTTAGGATATAAGGGATTCATTATCATTGTTTA
This sequence comes from Medauroidea extradentata, assembly GCA_003012365.1. Taxonomy (NCBI): domain Eukaryota; kingdom Metazoa; phylum Arthropoda; class Insecta; order Phasmatodea; family Phasmatidae; genus Medauroidea; species Medauroidea extradentata. Next base: position 51,644 of record PNEQ01007182.1, on the reverse strand, counting down.
GTATGTGATCTCCATTCTTTTACTGTTGAATTATATTTGCAACGAGTCGTCAAGTGCAGCAGAAGTGGCAAGCCTGGGACGAGAGAACCGGGGAATCACGACACTGAGATGAGAGGAACGGGGAATCACGGGACTGAGGGGGAGATTGATTGAGGTGGTAGCGTCGAGGAGAGAGGTAGAACGTCGCCGGTTGCTTGAACTTCGGTCGGTAGGCGCGTGGGATGCCTTTAAGAGCGCACTTAAGAGTGTTTTGGCAAAGAAATAAAGCTGTGTAGATTTCTGCGAGTGATTTCAGGGTTAAAGCCACGCGGGCGACGTCACACCCTGAGAAAGAGACTAGCCGGGTCTCGATGCCCGTAATCCATGGAGTGGCGCACTAAACCATGACAGTCTATATATCTCGCACTAACCCTGGTAACAACGTGTTGCGCGGGTAGTCTGCTTTGAGGCACTGTACAGTGAACTAGTTTCAAATCACCACTGCTGCAATTTGCAATTTTTTTTCTCATAATAATATGAGTTCCGAAGATGACCTTGTTAAATCCAGTACTCATGAAATCAGTGCTGTACTGTAGAATGAAAATAAAATATTTGCATGAAGCCTTATGTATCTAAAATGTAATTGAGAAACTGTTTCTTTGCAACTTAGCGTTAACATAAGTTTACCTAGTATGTTATGATTTGTTTAGGTTTAAGGTTTTGTTTGTTAAGTTTATTTAATCAGGTGAACTGAACTTAAATATAAAATTTACTGATCATTTAGTCTTCACAATGGAATAGAATAAGGGGGGAAGAGGTATGAAAATGATAAGTGAACTCTTTTATTTTAAAAACACTCTGGAGATGATGTGTTGGGTGCGATAGATGGATGCTTTTCTAGCTTTTAATTTAGTTTGGATGTAATTATTTTGCAAAATCAAATAGTTGATAAATGTGGTATTTATTTCTTTCTGGTCAGCAAAACTAACACGTGTTCTTATCTGTAATATTTTTTCAATACGTTTGACATTTTGTGTGTGTTTGTGTGTGATTGTGTGTGTGTGTGTGTGCACGTGTGCACGTGGGCGCATGGGTGTTTATTTATTTTCTTTTGTGTACATTGTATTGAAGTAGAGTAAAGCTTACACATAAACAAATTATATGGTGAACATAAGGAAAACTGGAATGCATTGCTTTCTTGGATCGATCAGGAAATGTTAATACAAAACAGTATATTATAAACTCCTACTGTAGATGTGAAAATTGTAAGCTTCCAGGACATTTAAAAAACTCAGAACTTTCTAGTAAATCCTGCTGCACATGAAGAGTTTACCCCACTAATTTCGCCAGGTTATTCAAAGGGCTCTGCTAAGAGAAATGTAACTTGGAGATTCACTTGGTCTGTCAATGGTTTTGCCGCACACCGTGTATGTTTTGTTTCCTTATAATAAATTCCTAGAGTGTGTAATGTCAGCAACTATGGCAATATTGTAGGTTAACTTTGGTTAGTGTTTGTACTTTAACATACTTACATATTTGGCACAAATTCTTGTGCTCTTTTTCTAAAGTGTAAGTTATTTACATGGGAGTTTAAATAATTTGGTGTGTCTGGTATTCTTTGACCTCAGTGCTAAGGGGAACTTCATTTACAGCTGCAGAGATCTCTTTGCAGCTGCTGCACACGAATACCAATGATTAACTGTGTACACATTACTTTATGAACGTAGTTATTTTTCCCCTAATCCACTTTTTCATCTCCGCTGCTTGTGACGACAATACAGCTGGTCACCAACTTTGTCACGTGATAGTTCTTGTTCTCAGTGGCTAAGATCGAAAGCCACCGAAGAAACACATAGAAAAAATAAAGCAGTTGTAGTTACAGGAACTGGTTGACAAGCTTTGTACACAGAAATATTTCCAGTAGTCAAGCTTGTCCTGAAACAAGTAACTTCGCAAATGTGAAATTGTAAGGCAATTTTTCGGTGTGTAGCTGGCTTAACTCTAATTTTTTTAATTTTCCCTACAGCGAACAGTGAAAGTGAAAGCTTTGTTGGAGTCGGGGACTCTTAGTACGAATATATTATTAAAAAGTAGGGAAGCATGGTGTAATAATATGTGTATTGAATTCTAATTTGTAATGGAAATGAAAACAGTAGCGATAAACTATGTGAAACCAAAAAATTCTTCATGCAGTGCTGTGACGGGTCGGGCGCTTGAATGAAGATACTTACATCGCCGTCAACCACAAATCCTGGTCACGGCACCAGAAATGTAATGCGTCGGTGACTGACGATACTTTCACCAAACTATCAGACCATCCTGGTCACGGCTCTAGAAATGTGACAGGTCGTTGGCTGAAGATACTTACATCGCCGTTAACCACATATTCTGGTCATGGCATCAAAAATGTTACGCGTCGTTGGCTGAAAATAGATACTAATATTGCAGTCAGCCACAAATCCTGGTCACGGCACCAGAAATGTGACGCATCGGTTGAGGTTACTTCTGAAGCCTACATCGTTGTTGACTTACTTAACCTTTCACGTGGCCAGATGTGATCGTATAGTGGTCCGATTATAGTATTCTGTAGAAGGATGCTCAAATAACTATTCCATTTTGTAGTGACTTCATATATTAAAACTGAAAATTCCGGGCCAAACAATTTTGCTGCAACATGACGTTAATTTTTACAGAATTCACATCATCGCCAAAAGCTTACAACTGACGCTCCCGGGAGAGAACAGTCTGATAATAGCCGAAAAACTCGAAACAAACTTCACATTATTAAGTCACGCAACACAAACATAAAGAAAAATTAAAAAAAATAGATTAAAACTATTCTAAGTTCCCATGGCTGTTCCGCCACCTCTATCACTCCGACAAGTCAACATGTCCCGCACAACCATCTCTCACCACACTCAAGCAACAAGTAAATATGGCCGACTCCACGACGCTTGTTCTCTCCCTGCAGCGCCTCTGGGGGCCAGCGATTCCAGGAACTGGGTAGGCACACCTGTGCCATCAAACTACACTTGCCGACAATATGCCCAGCCTGAAGTTAAAGTACAATAATAATTAAACTGCAAGTGATAATATTAAATTAAAATACAAAGTTGCCTCAGCCTAAATAAACCAAATTAAATATGAAATTGGATAATTTTCTGTAGTGATACAGATAAAATGCCAAACAATACCTTACCAAACTCCTGTCAACAATACCTGGAAATAATTAAATAGATAATAGCAAATTCAATAAATCACATATAAGTAAATAAACAAAAATAAAAATAAACAGGAAATAATTAAGGCCTTAGTGGTGGGTAGACCGCCTCACAGTAGTATAAAGTACTGTGTACCATAAAATTGCACACCACTGCTCAGTGGAGGAAAGAATAAAGCAAAGTTATAAAGTAAAACGTAAATTACAATAAAAGCTTGAAATATCAGTCCATACATAATATATTTCCTTGTAAGGTCCAGTGTGTTGAAATAGAAGCTCAACATTAAATGCAATGAGAGTTTGCAAAATTAAAAGGTTGTTAAATGGGTAGCTAGCCTACTCAAACTCATCCAAACTATTTTCAAGAATAATATCTTTCAGTCAATGTTAGTATGTATTTATATTTATATATATAAAAAAAAATAGTATGGTCCAAAGAGAATTGGTAAAGGAAAGTGCTGAAAGTGAATTTAGAAGTAAATACAGTAGAACACTTTTTTACACCCCCAGTTTTTACACTTTCCTTCATTTTACACCTACTTTTTGCTGTCCCATTTGCTGCGTTTACATTAGAAATTTCTCTCTTTTTACACGTTCATGGATTTTGCGGAAATTTTTTCAGATCCATTGAAGTGTAAAAAAGGGGTTCAACTGTAATTATTATTTTAAAGGAATGCTCTTAATTGCACATCTTGCTCATGCAGCACCTAATTAACATTACTCCTATTTAATTCGCCAAGGAAAGATTTCATATGACAAACAACTTCTCTTGGCGGGCTCGAGGAGGGAACTATGCTTGCACAGAGAAGGAGAGGACCGTAGGAGGATGGGTAAGACTGAAGGGTAACAGTAGAGGGGTGGAAATGCCTGAAAGAATAATACGAACACCAAATTTTGTGGAAATTTTGAAACAAATACCTTTTGAAATTATAACAGTATACAGTTTATTGTATATATTTCCCAAAAAGATAATGACAAAAATAATGCGTAATTTGGACTCCAAAGCAGTAACTGAAATTAGTTTTTATAAAAGAATGCGGCAAAAGTTTTATGATGGTGGTTCAGTAGCAGTAAATCCTGGTTACTGTTGCATTTAGAAATATGATTTTGCAAATGTGGAAGTGGTTTAAGTTCAGCTTAAGAATATCAATTATTAATCATGGGTATTTTAATTACTATAAAAAATTATTGAGGTATTAATGTGATATAATATGTCAGTATTCCTGAAATCAGTTATTCATTTAAGGAGTAGGTACCTAAATACGTTGTACTGTTTCGTCGACTGCGAAGTCATTAGAGACTGAACCATTGGCTTCACCCGATACGTTACAGGAAGAAACTGACCAAGGTTTATGTACAGTTGGTTCCAGTATTCATTCAGAGTTACAGTACATATTTTGGAAAACTGTGGACTGAAATTTAGTTCAGGTCTTTCTTAATAATGTGACTGATGTTTTACTATTTCTGCACCTCATACTGTTAATTAATTTAAGATGTACTTGTAGTGTATAGCATTATAACAGACAAGGATATCATCACTTGACTTTAGAGTAAATTGTAAGTTTTTACAAGTAAGATCTTGCTTATCATTACTCCATTTAAAGTACCGTAGTTTCAGTAATGATTTGATTGTACTTTGATACTATAATTTTCTTAACATTGTCTGATCATTGTGTGTCATGTGAAACTTAAAAATTTGCGTCCGCTATCTTTTAACAAGCTAACAAAGTCCCTATAGTTGAAGAGAAATTGTTTACATATGTCGACAACACACTAAAAAGTAGGAAAAAAGTAAGATATTAATCAAGTTGTTATTTAGATGCCTTGTTGCATTTAGTAATTATCACTGAAACGTTGTTGTTTGAAAGATAAGAAGTTTCACTTTGTTGAAAGTTTCTCAAAAACACCTCTATTGCATTTAATATGTTGTGTGAAGCTGCTTGGAAGTAGTAGTCTTTCTTAGAGTGAAGTATTACGTTGCAGGATGGAGTGGCCAAGGGACTGGCCTGAATTGTTTCCTATAATACTGGAGGCTGTGAAGAGTGATAACCCACTTATCCAACATCGTGCCATATTGACGTTGCATCACGTTGTGAAGACACTCTCGTCCAAGAGGCTCGTTGGCGACAGGAAACTGTTTCAGGAGTTGACTGCTGGTGTCTTTGAGTTTGTTCTAACTGTCTGGAACTCCCATTTACAGGCATTCTTGTCACAGGTAGTGTTGTTAGTCATTACAGTAAAACCTTGTTAATTTCAATTGCTCGGGACCTAAATTTTGTACTTTGAATTACATAACTTAAAATTATCAAATTAGAAAAAATAATAATTTTTTATTAAGGTACAAAGCACCTTATGTGTTTCTACACCTATTTTTACGGCGAGTTTTCGAGAACTGTTATGCAGTCGAATTAAAAAAGAGAATAATAGTTTGAAATAATTGGACCAAAAAGTTTGTTACATTTTTCTTTGTAGTTAAGTGCTTCATTTTTCTTGGTGATAACTGTACATAGGATGAGTTACAGGTTTGAAGGTACAAAATCTAGAAAAACAGTAAATTATTACTTTTGAAATTCAGTACAGAAAAATTTTTTTTCCTTTGCCAGAAACATAAATATTTAGTTTAAATATAATTTATGCATTTACTGCCATTATATAAATATCATACGAGACACGTAAACCAATAACATGGGGCACTAGTGCCCCCACCCAAGCGCTCAAGAGCCACGGAAATGCATGGCGATAACACGTAGCCGGCGCCATCATCATTTGCCGGCCACAGTGTACTACTTGGCAGCGCTGGTCTGAGGCCAACAGCACGCCACATGGCAAGCCGGGCTGCAGCAGCTACTTGCAAAGCATTCTTGTGCACTGTTGTCACCAGCCAGCCAACACTAGACAAGTGAAGATGCAAATTAATGTGTGATACAGTACCTAGATCCTCGTTTTATCTGCCAGAGGGTTTTGTGCTGGGGAGACAAATGATCTAGGCATGCAGTATCTAGATCCTCGTTTTCTCCGCCCGTCGTAATGTGCTGGCGAGACATAGGCTCTAGGCACGTGCTCCAGTTGTATTGATCGCTTTGCTGCGAGTTAAAAGAGTGAGTATGATGCTCAGATGCAGTGTCAGTTAAATATTATTTGAATAGTTAAGATGTTGAGAGTTGAGTGATGCACGGCGACAGGTAGTGCAGCCGTCTACATGGTTGTATGGCATCAGAGCGGTGCACACACAATGTGGCAACATAGCCGGGAGGCAGCAGACACTGCGACCTTGACTGCTATCGGTTCTCTCCTCCCACGAGTTGCCAGTTAGACAACGTCAGCGGAACACTGGAAACAAGTACAGTGTGTGCTTTTTTATTTTGCCATTCTGCTGGCCGTATTCTCGTAGAAGCCACATTGTTGACTTGTGACTCATGCTTGCAAGCGAGAGAGTTGGAGGGAGGGAGGGAGGTGGAAGAGAACAAGGAGGCACTTGCAGGGTGACACAACTCTGGCATCTGCTTGGGATGTGGTTAGCTTTGAGGAGGGAAGGGAAGCGGAGAGGTCCTAAAAATAAACCAGCTCTGTCTACGAGTGGAAGGGGAGGGGGAGAGTTGATGCCGTCTGACCAGTTACCTTCTTCCTCATTCTCTCCTTCCCTCATTCACTCCTCTTCTCCCTGGCCGCTGAAATACTGAACTCCAGACTTGTGGCACATTGTTTTATCATAACTGCATCTAGCTCACAGTGCCGGAGGAAAGCACAAAATCACGTGATCGTCATAGCACACAACACAGCCACAGGTTGTCACACGCTGTTCCATTCCTGCCTTCCATTCTTCTTTTCCTCTCTCTTTGCACGCACCACACACACACACACACACACACACACGTTCAAACTCGAGCGCCATACACAAGCAGACGGCAAGGAAGCCTCAAGGCCAGCGCGACACGGGCAGGCGCGGTAACGGAAACAAAGCTAGGGCTGTACAACGCCACACGGCACAGCATTATTCTTAGATTTCGCAAACGTTACTGACCTCTATCAAAATGACTTAGAATTACTAGGACTTGATCCCTGTTTGGGCCAGAAAAAAGCTTCGTATTACAAATTAATCTAATTTCGAACTAACCAAACTCCATAGCATGTAAAATCCTATCCTCACGTTCGGGACCAAGTGATGGCTTCGATTTATATAGCATTTCGAATTAACCGAGTTCCAATTAACGAGGTTTTACTGTAGTTGTTACTAGTACAATACCGAATCATCCTCATGGTTTGGACGTGTTTATATAGATGAAGTACAGATAACATTGTATTATGCAGTTAAAAATAACAATACAGTAACGTGTGCGTCTGTAAATTATCTGGGCACAACAAATTTTGCATTGTGATCATCTTAATTAATAATGTGCATACCCATAAGAAATCAGTTTTATTTCTTATCCGCTTGCAATATTGCGTGTATTTCCATATTGTGTCATTCTGCCAATTTAAGTGTACAAATTTTGTTTTTGGAACTGAATGCTACTATCACAAATCTATTACAAATAGTGAAAGTTTTCTGCCATATTATTACAATACTTATCACCAAGTCAAGACTCAGTAGAAGGTTATTATTCAAATGTCTTTTACCTGACTCTATGTTAGTAGCTCTACCCATTTTCTGCTGTTTCGTACGGTACATATATAATTTTGTAAATTTTTTATTCTGATGTATTGCTCAGGTAAATAACCACGATTCAGGCAAAAAAATTTTTTGACAGTAACATTTTATATATAACATGTGTGCTGCTGTATAAAGAGAACTATAGAAAACAAGTCTATGTTTGGGAAGTATCAAAGTTGTACGTTACGGTGCCTAATTTTAGTGTTCATGATTCTGAAGAAAATTATCTTGAACCTACAGAAGTCAAGTGAGAAGTCTGTATCATACACATAATGTATGTATGATTAGTGTTTATTGAGGCATATATGTTTACATCCATTTAATCTAATTACAGACTGATTGAATCCACATAAAGCCGTTGAATTAAAAGTTACTTTTGTGAACTCCATTTATTGATCTAGAAAATTCCTGCATATAACATAGTAGGTTCTACTGTATATGATTGTACTGAAGCTTCTAGCAAGAGTAAATACTATGTACCTGTTTTTTTTTTGTTGAGGGCTTCATGACATAAGATAATTAAAATTAGATTTGTAAATTTAGTAGCCTGGGTGTATATTGATAGGTTGTAGAAGTTAACTTGCAAGTTGTATTTATAATGCTGTGTAATAAAATTATTGATAACTGCTGTAGTATTTTTGAGTGAAAACAATAAGTAAACATTGTACTACAAAATCACGTTGTAGCAGACCCATTTAAATGTGACTGAAAGATACAATCTGGCCTGTATTTATTTACAGTATAGTAGTGAACATAATTTTTTAAGGTTCCTATTTTTCAATTTCAGATGTCTGAAGACAGGTCTACAATGGGAGACTCGTTAGAGAAAGCGTTGCTGATGCTCCGTATACTAAGAAAGTTGGTTGTGTACGGCTACAGAAATCCTCATGAATCTCAACAAGTTAAATTGTTCCTAAGTCTTGTGTTTGACCGAGCCAAAACTATGCTAGAGTGCCGTGAGTATTTACAAGTTTTACTTCTGTTATCGTGATAATCTATGTAATATAATGTACTGTGTTATAGTTCATTCAATGTAGTAAATCCATGACATTAGAAGTTCAATACAGAGCAGTGCTGGTGATTCCAATGCTGATCTCTTGCTGATCTGGGTGATTTTCTGAGCTGACTACAACTTTTCAAGTACCTCTATATTTTATTTTACAAAAAATTTTACAACAGAATAAACTTACGGAAACGAGTATTTGTTGTTCACCAAGGCAGTGTTACTGGAGTAAATTAACATTACTTGATTTTAAAGAATGTCTGTCAGTACCATGTATTTGTATATACATTAGGACCCTGTTTTACGTTACCATTTTTTATATTTTCCTGCTAATCACACCAATTACTGTCAGTCCAATTTTGTCTCCATAATTCAGTTTTTGAAAAAAATTCTGATTTTTTATGACTTTTCAGTTTTTATTATTAGTACTTGTTTCTCCAACACTTACAGTGCATCAATTGCAGCCTCACTATTTGGTGCACTTTAAATGTACTCCCACAATGTGTGAAGAGCTTCAACTGCATCAGCAGTTCCTCTTCTGGATCATCGTCGTTGCTGCACTCTTCACCATCAGCAGGATTATTGTCCACTATGTCTTCGACACTCGGTATCTCACTTGTAATAACAAAGTGGTCTTGTTGTACATAGTCGCTGAACTGTTGGTCTGGTGATAGTTGCTTAAAATCTGCAGTTGCCTGGTTATCAACTTCAAGTAAGTTAGTACATTCCTCTAGATGCTCACCATTGGTAAAGAAACAAACTTAACAGAAACAGTTGCTGATTGTAGTTGCTGTAACCTCGTTCCAAGCCCTTGCTGCGTAGTGGAGGGCAGTAAGCAAGGTATTTTTTGGTTCAGGTGGGTTTTCACCCCAATTCAGCATTATGACTGCCCTAGAAACAATTCATTTCCAATAATGACGTTTGAACGAGTTAATTCCCAAGTCGGGCAGCAGTACATTGCTCTGTTGGCTGGAAGAAAAAACATCTTTCTCGATTTCAACTCTATATTCGCTTCATGCGCAGGACATTGATCAATGTACAGCACAACGTTTCTGTTTTGCACTGCCATCTTTCTGTCAAATGTTCTAGCAGACGTTCCAACAATGCATCAGTCAACCAAGCTTTTTTTTTTTTGACATCATACACAACTGGAAGAGTTTTGGTGTTCATTAAACACAGTGGGTTCTTTGCTTTACCAGTTACAAAGAGAGGGAATTTTTCTGAGCTATCTGAATTTGCTAAAATAGAACCGTAGTAAGATTTTTGCCAAGTTGGCCACCATTACAACTTTCGCCTCTTAAACACATTGTCTTGTTTGGTAGAACACTCAAAAACAAACCTGTCTCATCAGCATTAAATACGTCGTTTGTTGAGTATCCCACCAAATGATTCTTTGTAACCATGTTTTTTCATTCCTCTACAGTCTCGTCATCCACATTTTTGCGTTCACCAGAAACAACTTTATAAACATTATGGGGCTGGCAAAATCTGTCGATCTAGCCGTTTGAAGCTGTGAATTAGTCTGTTCCGTGCCTTAAGGCAATGACTTTGGCCTTCTCGTGCAAAATGTTTCCACTAATTGGAAATAAACCACTCCTACAACATAGTTATTTTAATTTTGAGTCTTTCACATATTTCTGCTTCTTGGCACTAGGCCCACATTAAGTATCATTAGTTTCAATATTCGCACAGTTTTTTATGCTTGTGTTCTAAGTACCAACCGCAATGTTCAGTTCCTTAGCCAAAATCACCTTTATGCCCACATGCTTCTCGAACTTTGCAATTATTTTTAACTTTCCATGTGCCAATAAAGTATTACGTACAAATGTATTCTTTTCCATATTATGTAAATATGTTTGCCAAATATAACATAATCATAAGAGAGACATAAGACAACATGCAAACAATCTATCTCGCTTAACCTCAAGACTTCAAATCACACTTTACATGCTGTAGGAATGATGAAAACTACAAAACATGAAGATACTGCATAGTGTATGTGTGTTCCACTCTGGAAAACTGTACTACAGTATACTCCCAATTATCTGTGCACCGATTAACCAGTTTTTGGATTATCCGTGCGACTTTGAACACTGTAAAAACGAAAATTTAACCTTTTTGGAATGTAAGAATGTCAACTCCTGCGCGCAAGAATGGATTAACGAGATCGCGCAAGGGTGGATTAACGAAATTTCAACATCATTTTTTCTTGTTTTTACCATGGACCCCATACATACTTTTATTTATTTTGGTGAAAAGGTTGTGAAATGCGTTATTCGTAGGTAAACCCATTACTCATGGTATTTGAGTTAATTATATATTTATAAATTCATTATTTTTGTTTCCTTTTTTTTTACTAACATGTGTGCTATTTTCGGGTTATCCGTGCGTGGCGCAGCACCAATTAACACGGATATTCGGGAGTTTACTGTAGTTGTAATTGATTGTTGATGTTCAACTTGTTGCACTAGCTGCTCGCAATGACTCAAATGGCACTGTAGTGAATAAACACAACTAAGCAAAGGAGAGCAAAGGTGTGGGAGGGATGGAGGCATACCTCCGATCGATAACCTCACTCCAAGGTCGCGTACGCCAGCAGGCCCAACACAACCAAGCGACAGCGTACAGTGACCCCAAATAAAAGAAAAACAAAGCTATGCACGGTCAGCCACGCTTCACACCACGCCTTTAAGAGGCGACAACTCAGCTTGCTACTAACGGCACAGTAACAAACGAACAGTGACCTCGCGCCGTGCGTGACATCGCTAAACAAAAAAAAAAACTGCAGAAACGAAATTCTAAATTTCAACACCTCCTCGGCCTAGCTCAAGTACAAAACTCGCCAACACGAATCGAAAGGTTAACCTAACAAAAATATAACGACCATCTGGAGATAAAAAAAGTTCTTCCACTCAATTTTAAAATCATCAAAATTTTATCAGCGTAACAATATGACGCCCATCAAAATTTCATACCGTAAATTTTATTAAAAAACGGGGCACTTATTTTCATTCGTGACGAAAAACGCAATTCCTTGAAACATCATACAACGCCACAGCTTACAGCTTAACTTTCAAACAGTTTTTAGGTTACCAAAAATTTTTGCACCTTCATATAAGACGAGTAGTAATTATTGAAGGCCAAAAATATGTAAAAATAGTAGTCTTATATGCTGGCAAATACTGTAAATAATATTTGTTAGAGCTTTCTGATTATTACCTAACTTGTTCAATGTTGTTAGATAATTATTAGTGGAAACTTAAATTGTACGCTTGTGTAGTGTTTGTCGATCTGTTTACTGTCTTGTCCTTGTGTAGTAGTTTGTCTGTTACTGTAGTTGTAGTACGTTTTTCTTGTTTCGTGTATGTATAATTTCCTCTACTATGGCCTTGAAGCAGTCTAAGGGTACTATAAATAAATAAGTAAGTAAGTAAATAAGTGAAAAAAATATGTAAATAAATAAGTAAATAAATAAAATGTATGTAAATAGGTAGATAAATGAATAAATTAATAATTAATTAATTTTACATTTGCAGTCTTACAATTCTATATTACTAACCAATTTTAATCAAGACTTTATTGGCATAATTTTGTCACAATTGTTTTGTCCTTATTTTATTGCTCTTGAGAATAATCCCTTTTTAATCTTATTTTGTTTGCATTATTTTGTCACTGTGGTCATGCAAATTTTAATAAATTTTTGCCAGAATCTATAATGCATAACTTTCTCACAATTTGCTCAACTTCATTTCATTACAATTCTCTGCACGTTATTCCATCGCTGCGGACTCGTAAACGTACTTTATTTAATCATGTTTTTAATTTTATTATCTTTTCATTATTGTATCGCCGTTGTCTCACACACAAATTTTAATAAACTTTTACTGTTAATTTCTCTGCATTATTTTATCGCAATTTTCTTGGTGTAATTTCATCACTGCGGACCTGCTAACGTACATTTATCAGCAGATGTTTATTTATGTAGCACTATGTTGTAGTGTGCTTTACTTTCGAGTAAAAATTTAAAAACTGTTTTTAGAAAAAATAAGGGCTTGAAACCACAAAATATTTAAAAATGGAAAACTGTCATTTTTATAATTTGTAATATGATAATATCTAGGCCTCTATAATAACTGAACTCCAAAAATACTGGCATCTTAATTTGGAAATACAGTCGAACCCCGATTCTGCGGACACTCACAGTTCCCCAAAATTTGACTGTACGATAGAGTTGTCCGTACTAACCGATATGACCAAATTTCGGCCTGACAGAACCCCCCTCCCTCTCCAACGCCAAATGGACGTTAGCGAGATGAGCGAGAATCAGTAAGAGGTCTCCGAGGATACAATCATGTTTTAAAGAGACTTCCGAAAGCAGGTGTTGTTACACATATTATCTTAGTACGCCGAAAAATTCCGAATAAATTAATACTCCATTTGTGCATAAACAATAAACTTGTAAATAAAACGACAAAAAACAAGAACAACACGAAGTTGCCATTAACTTTACATGCAGCGGGTAATATTTGCCGTGTTTTCTAATGCCACTGGCAAATAAGATGTTTAACAGTGTTTCAGGTTGATACAGAATAATACTTTTGATAGGATGATGCAATATAAAATAAATAATACCCGCTAATGTACATCAATAACATCTAAACATAAACGATAAACAAGGCATGTTGGTTTTTCTTTATGGGGCAGAAGTTGTATTCATGTCTTTTTTTAAATATTAAGTTAACGTTTGTATAGAGCGATAATATATTCTGACTTAAATTATACCTCCTTTCTTCAGAAAAGACTACAAAGTCAGTTAAAATGAACGAAAACGTGTTGCTCAATGTCTCTTAAAAATACAATACAACATATGTTTAGTACACGTTTCTTGTGAGAAAATAAAGTATTTTATCTTATTTCCTATGATAAGAATAGTGAAATTTTCCAATGTAATTATGAGCAAAATAATGTCCGAAAAACATGAACAAGTAAAATTAACGGTAAATGACTATAAAAATATAATTACGGCCTCAGCGTAGCATGTAGACCTAACTTCAGAATAGTGTGTATAAACGGCTCGGGGCTCATGATTATATTTGGCCTATTACGAAATGATATGTAACCGATATAGTTTGACGTGTACACTTTCCACTTCGAAATTGTAATCACAATCCAAATCGCAGTTCGTGAAGAGAAGCAAAAATCGAAAACGTTCACATAGCAAGTAATTCCTCAGGATGAATGGTGCTGCTGCACCTGTCGAGGGGAAAAAAGAGAAGGAAAATGGCGGGGTTACAAATTTTTCTTTTCGCTTGTGACGCCTACCCAATGCAGACATTGGCTGGCAGCAGCAGCAGCAGCGATGGGCGGGGCATGAGCTATGTTGAGCAGCACATGGCGCATCTCGCCACACAGACGTCGCCAGAGAGAGATAGAAAGAGGTAGAACAAGCGAGAGAGAAGCGGATGCCGCTCTGAGAAACAGCTGGCGGCAGCTCAGTGACCCTTCTTGCGCTCTGCGGCCTGCGCGCCTGCAATGGTGTTTCTTAATGAGTTTTTGCCGTTTTTTCTGCCGTTTTCATCGAGAAACACATTAATTGAGGGTTGAGCTCGTACACCTATACTGCTTATACATATTGCGACTTAAAAGAACGCTTTAACAGACATCTGCGAATGATTTCAATCACTAAAAATTTTTATTTTTTCCATTTTATTTTTTTTTATTGTTCGTGAAAATATGTACGTACGAGCGAAGTATACGTACGAACCGAGTGCCGTAGAAGCGGGGTTTCACTGTAATTTTGCTATCCGAAATTCTCTGCGCTAGAGGTTTGCGAATGTTAAAATTATTTTATTGTTTTGTAAATTTTAAATAGTTAAATACTATCTGTATCCATCAATAATTATTTTAAGAAGTTTTACAAATTTTAAAATGTGCAATTCACAGAGATATGCAAAATTCGCATTATTTTCTGACTACTGACTGGACTCCAAGTGACTATAGGCTCGTTCGACGTATCCCGCTGGCCGATATTGTCGTGAATTGCCGTGGAGAATACTTACACGGTAGAGAGGCCAATCTCTGTAGACATAACACACGTAAATGACACATAAAAGTTGTGGCCAATTGAATCGCAGATTGTGCTCTGTTATGTGTAGGAAAGTGAACTTAAGTCTGCTACCGAATGATAACGCGAATTTTGCATTTCTCTCGTAATTCATGCGGCATTTAAATTTTTTCTAATAAATTACGTACTATGAACAAGTTTTTTTTCACATAAATTACTGCAACAATAGAAACTAAATTTTCTAGTAGCATCACACACAAGCTTGGCTTATGTGAGTGTGATGTTTTTCCTTTTATAAAAGGTATTTATGTAAGTGCTGTAATTTGTAAATGGGTATAATAAATTTAAAAAATTGTTAGTTTGTGTGTAATGTACCAGTTCATGCTTTGGGAAACATTGGAACAATTTAATGGTGTTACTTATTATAATTTCTGAATTTATTTTAAAATTCTTACAGTATGTTCTGTTTATATATTTGTATGTACTATAGTAATAATGGGATAATAAGATCTTCGATGTTGTACAACAAGTTTTCTTGCATTTAACTACATATTTTAAGTCACGTTGAAAAATTAAAGTTATGTCTTAGGCATTTTTAGAAGTTGCAAAATAATACAAATTTCTAGTTTTTTTATACTATTGCATCATTAATTTTGTATAAACACATATTGTATATAATTTAATATAATTCTGCTGTTTTACCTGCTAAATTGACAGCAACTAGTTTGAGGAGTTATATACTAACAAAACGAGTTTATTATAGGTAATGCAAGTGTTATCAGTGTGTGTCTTTGTTAAATGCTTGCAGGCAAATCAATGTTGAGCAGAAATAAAACCACGCAGGCAGAAGTATGCGAGAAGTTTGTCATTCATTTAACAAAGATCTTGTTGGATGTGTTGGAGCACCACCCTTACTCATTTGTAGAGTACATCCATGCATCATTGGAGTTTGCAGTTTACTATGTATTCACTCCAGCTGGTGAAGGCCTCTTGTTCGAACGTTTCATCGTGCAGTGTTTGAATCTTGTCAAGGCAATTCTTCTCTGCATTGAATACAAGCCTGGGAAAGTTATTGAAGGTCAGTCTGTTTTATATACTGTGTCATAGTTTGAAATTCCACGTGTTTATGGTATATTTATCATTTTTTAAGACCTCAGCAGAAGTCGTATTTATTGTGGCCTCTGATATAACATTTTGTAATCTCTGAAATGTGTGCCATGCTAACCACACTGCAGTATTTACTGTAGCAAATCATGAAAAAATATAAATGGTCAGAAAATTAAAATGACAAACAAACATGCTAAAATGTGCTGACTTCTGTATCTACTAGAGCTGTATTTACCAGAATACAGTGAAACCCTCTTAAGAATTTTTTTGATTAATAAATTTAATAATTTGGCACCTTGTCAATAGTTACATGTATAATTTGACCATTTTAAGAAGTTTTCCTGGTTAATAAACATTATTTCTTGCTGTCCCATCACAAATATCTTACAGGATTTTACTGTAGAAGTTGACTACCTACATTTGCCTTTGGTAAGGGGAGAATTTTAATTTTGCTTTAAATACGTATCAACAGGTCCAAAGAATAAACTCTGTAACCGAATACGTATATACTCATGTATAGTGCACCCTCGTGTATAGTGCACACTAAGATTTTTGCAACAAGTTCCAGGGAAAAAAAATGAAGTGCCTTGCTAGCATGTACAAAAAGTATGTGAGTAAAGAGACTGTGAAGCAGTGTGAGGAAGGCTACGATGGATTAGCCAGGAGGGAGGGAGGAAGAAACGTGGCTGGCAACAAAGACGAGACAGAGGAATGATGACATTCGCACTGGCTAGAGAGTGATGGCAGAGAAGATAGGGAGGGTTGGGGGGTGTGGCTGCCTCTCCCTTGTCCGCAGCTATCTATAAATAGCCTGCCAGGGTCACTTGCTGCTTGCCAGTAGGGATGTGCGATATTTTGAATGTTCGTATCGCGATGCAATATTTCAAAAGTATCGCAATACGCGCGATATATCGCGCTGCGATAAAAATCGCGATATATCGCATTATGCTATAAATATTGCGCTGCGATAAAATCGCGATATATCGCACTATGCGGTAAAATCGCTATATATCGCACTGTGATAAAATAGCAATATATCGCACTGCGATAAAATCACAATATATCGCGCTATGTGGTAAATATCGCACTGTGTTAAATATCGCGCTATGAAAATATCGCGGTTATTTAGAAATTACATTGTTATACATATCGTTAAAAAAACTGCCCTGATGTACGTATCCAATGCATCGCACCAGGTGAGTCTTTATTAGGAGGGGAGGAGGGCATTTCCCTTCAATAATGTGCATGTTTGTTTTAGTGTAACATCAAATATGTGTTCAGTTAAATAATATTTCTTATAGGGATCAAATTAAATACACAAACATAACAATACCTATTTAAAATGAAGTATGTAGGTTCACATAAACATTCAACGCCTTTCTCATTTGTGTCGTCACAGATTGCTTCACTCGTAGAGACGACTTTCCTTGAGTCAGTAAAATTTGAAAAAATAGCAAAGCTCCCCTCGTCGGCAATAACAACATTATCAATGCACTATAAATATCTCTAAATATTAAACGACATCAAAACGAAATAAATCTTCCAATCGTTACTCACGGACAGCATGTGACTACAGCCACCACTATCACAATTGCCTTGTCATATCGGTTACACTGCGGGTGATACTATTAGTCTGTTATCACTGTCATATAACTCACGCGCATTAACGGCTTGTCGATGGGTGGGGGGAGATGGAAGGGGACACGTTCAGACGGAGGAGAAAAAATATCAAGCTTCAGTAACACGCTGCGTATTCACGCCCAGAAGCAGGGGAGATACAAACGGGGCCGAGAAACACCCCCCCCCCCCCCGAAATGTTTGAATTTACACTACATATAATAGTGAAATGGAGTCCGGAAACTACTTAAATAACATCATTTTTCACTTTAAAAGCTTAATTTTTCCATTAGAAGGCCTCGAACCCTCCACCGCTTTATTGGGTGAGGGATCGGTGTTACTTGTAACGTTCGCATCACCTAACATTTTTCATTAGTGTATTAAAATGCATGGTTACTGCAGCTTGATGTCACGTATATTTAACCTTGTAATAAAACTTATAAGAAACGTTATGTAACTAACTGTTAAGATCTGGGTCCCTTGCGAAAAAGTTTTTCCATGTGCGAGCTTCATCCCGTACCAAAAAGATGACGTATCAACATTCAAATAGTGAAAAAGAGAACGGTAAAGCCAGAATGATTTTTTCAGTTCACTTGTTTTGAAAATATATACTAATCGCACAATTATTTCTGAATATTTCCGTAAAGTAAAATATCCAAAAGAAATAAGTGAACAACGTTTGATGTAGTAATTAATGGCATATTGACAAATTTTAAGATTAAATAATTTTTACATTAATGAATTATCAAAAACTACAGCAAGTAAAACACGTAAAGCGTATTAAAAACTAAAGTCATTTAAATTATTTCATTAGTAATTTACGTTTGCATACGGGTACAGAATAATTTTAAAACTGCATCATGTAATATTCAGGTATCTCCTGGTATTTAAATACTGATTTGCGGTGGGACAAGGTTCCAGCAGGTAATATAACCATTGAATATGATATAAGTGTGTGTTTGCAAAAATGATCACTGACACCATTTTATATGAAACAATCACAATTTCAACCAGCTATATAGATAGGATCTTTAGTTATGAAAAATGCTTAAAAAGCAAAGTTTTTTTGCCTTGAAACCCCAAATTTGTTCGTAAAGGGAAAGGCCCCCTGGATCCCCTCTTCTATCTCCCGCTCTGTTTGGTGGGTCGGGTGTTCCTCACAACTAGTCCTCCCCCACAAAATTATGAGCTTTCGACGAACATTATCGCATTACGTACTATAGATTCGAAGTATAATTACTACATGTTATCACTAACCACTACATAAAACTGTTATAAAATTATCACTAATAATTATAAAGCAATATTTACAACGAAACTCACATCCTATTGTGGTACCTTTTTCAACAATATTTCAATGCAAAAATACACAAAACTAAAAGTTAAAAAAGTAGGCATTCAACACACACTAGTGGACTATAATTATATTTGTATAATAATTTATTTCCATATACCGATTACAGCACTTTACATAAATAATCTCTATATATAAAAGGAAGTGCCCCACTCACTGACTGACTGACTCATTCATCATCAACGCCCAGCCCAAACCACTGGACCTAGAAACATGAAATTTTAAGGGAAGTTTCCCCTTGTGGCGTAGGCGCGCACTAAGAAACAAAATTTAGAAATTCTGCTATTAAGGTGGTGAAATGGGGTGAAATGTATTTTTTTGCAAATCTTTGATATTTCTCGAACCCAACGGGCTATCGTCTTATTCACTTCGTTAGGTCGCAAATACAAATGTCTAGAAACAAATTTCAGGATTTTTCGAAATTTTTATATTAAGGAGGATGAAAAGCCTTTTAATTCGTTTACAGTAAATCCTCTCTTCCTCTTAAACCACCTGAGATATCGAAGTGATTTTTTCTTTAAAATGAAGCCTACGCAAATACCTAAAAAGTAATTTCTGGATTTTTCAAAATTCGTTTTTGAAAGCCGGTAAAAAAATAACAGTTTTTTGATTAATCAGTCGTATCACCTAAACCGTTAGAGATATCGAGGTGGCTTTTGTCTTATAATGAAACATCAGTAAATACCTAAAAAGCAATTTAACGATTTTTGGAAATTCGTTCTTGAAAGCCTATAAAAAAATAAAACATGTTTAAGAATAATCTTTTGTAACACCTGAAATAGTTCAAAATTTGTTTCCTTTTTATTTCTTGCTTATAGTTAAACCTCTTTGGACTATAGCCTGTACACGCGAAATAACTCTCATGGCCTGTCTTGAATAATTTGTAGTTAAGTCTGTGGAGTTGCGAGAGGGGGGGGGGGGTTTGCCAACCCACCATAAATAAAACCTCTTTGGACTGTAGCCCGTACATACGAAAGTATTATTACGGCCTGCCTTTAAATATTCACTCGGGTACTGTACAAAGTTTGTGGTGTGGGACGGGTGGGGTTACGGGTTCGTATCCTGTGCAAGTCTTTGCGTTGGGACATGACATGACATCATACGAGCATATTGCGTGCGCTCTTTTCACTGAGCTAAGACAATTTATAGTTCACTGTTATTGAGTACGCTAACTGTTAAATGCCTTCATCACATATTTTATCCAGAGTTACTGTTTGTATTACATAATTTCACACTGGCAAAGCCGCGGCCGGGTAGCTATTTTGTAGAGAAATAAAGATGAATTAAAAACAAAGATGTTCTGCAATTAAACTACCCTCAGCGTAGTGGACTGGATAAAGCTGTTTGTATTTGTTGTTATAAAGATATACAGAGAATATAGTAACACCATCAATTAATATGTTATTAAAATTTAGTTACTCTTTTCTAAAGTATACGCGGGCGAAGCCGCAAAGGGACAGCTAGTGTAGCGCGTCGGCTAACTGAAGATTAATTGAAGAAGACCATACATTGACCGTCGTTGTTGACCAAACATCCTGGTCACGGCACCAAGAATGTGACGCGTCACAGCGAAGAAAGAATGAAGATGATAAAGTTAATAATTGTTGACTTAACCTTTGACGTGGCCAGTGTGATCGTATAGTGGTTTAGCAGTAGTCTACGTAAAATAAACTGAAGCTTGTTCACGTGACTGTCTTTTTTTTTATTTAAAACTTAAAAATCCTGCACCAGACAGTTTCATTACAAACCGTAAATTTCTACTCCACATAATTAGAAACCGACGCTCCCGGGAGAGAACAGTCTGACTAAAGCCGGAAAAAAAAAACACAACACAGACTTCACATTATTTTGTCACACCATAAACAAGAAGAGAAATAAATGAAACTAATTAGTTCCCATCGCTGTTCCACCACCTCTATCACTCCCAGTCAACACGCTACGCGCAGCCATCTCTCACCACACTAAAAAAACAGCTACGACCGTCCCCGTCCGCGACCAGGCAAAAAGTAAGTAAAATGGCCGACCCCGCGGAGCTTGCTCTCTCCCTGCAGCGCCTCTAGCGGCCACCCAGCACACCAAGGTAAAAACGTAACGGAAAATTAAAACTAAATTAAATATAATAACAAATTACAAACTTTTATACCTTTAAACATCTTGTAAAGTGAAAATATTGCTTTAAAACCAAAATTACACAATAACTTACAACATAATTTTAAATAAATTCGAACCACGTGTCCTTCCATTGGCTCAAGCCAGCCCGCGCAAACATATTACCGTCTCTC
>PNEQ01007182.1:0-30267 GCA_003012365.1 Medauroidea extradentata | reverse complement strand
GGTAAAAGTATAAGAAAAACGGTTAAAAATCTAAATATAGCAATTCCTGTAACTGGGCAGGCACACCTGTGCCATCCAACTACACTTGCCAACAATACACCGAGCCCTGAGTTACAATAAAATAACAGTTAAGCTGCAACTGATAATATTAAATTTAAAATAAAACACAAACTTGACTCAGCCTAAACAAACCAAATTAAATACATATAAAGTTTAACAATTTCAAAAAACTGATACAGATAAAACCAAACAATACCTTACCAAACTCCTGCCAACAATACCTCAAAATAATTATATAGATAATAGCGAATTCAAAAAGTCAAACATAAGAAATTCTAAAAATAAACAGGAAACAATAAAGGCCTAAGTGGTGGGTGGACCGCCTCACACTAGTTTTTATATAATGGAAGACATCAAACTCACATAAGCAAAGCTTGTGTGTGAGTGCTACTAGACAAATTATTTTCTATAGCTGCGGTTAGTTATGTAATAAAACTTGTCATCTGGTATAAATTAATTTGAGAACAAAAATTGAATGCTGCATGAAATACAAAAAAAAAAAATTAGTTTTTGATTGGTACAGATTGTATTTAACAATTTGAAATATAAATACAGTATTGTGAAAATTATTAACTACAGTAAAACTACTATAGTACTTAAAGATTAAAGACAACTCATCATCAGTTAAGTTATTTAACCATCGATCAATATATATTTTTTGTTTATATTTTTATTTTTTATATTTTCAGGAAGAATTGCTACAATTTTTGAAAGCAAGAATGTGGATGATCTTTGAGAAATTGTTTTGTGAACTAGGGGAATTGGTAATTTTGGTTTAAATTATATCGAGTAAGATATATATGAGATAAATACTGTACAGGTAACTTTTTGTTCAAGAAATTGACTAATATGGTTCTAATATACAATTTTCTTATATTGAATAATCTCAAACAACTGAAAAGTTCTTTTGATGATACTCTTTATTCATGCTTAAATGAGTACAAGTATTACAGTGAAATCTCAGTATAAAGTACTTCAGTATTAAGTACTTTTCATTATAAAGTACATAATTCCAAACCCCTAGAAAGAGTTTTTAATTTAGTAACTGTTCAGTTTAAAGTATTTTCAATATTAAGTATACAATTTTTAGTTCCCTTCAAGTACTTTGTAATGAGATTTCACGGTACGCAATTATAATACTTGAATATATCGCTGATTATTAAAAAAAAAAAAAGGCCTATTTACGTAAATACAAATAATAATTGTACTGTATACGAAATGAGGGTATTACTGTGTAATAGATAAAGACAATGCAGTCTTCAAAGAAGAAGAAACGGATTACTGAGTGTGAGAAGCTACCCAACTTTTATGTTTCCAGTACGAAAATCTTGTTTTGAAGACACAGAACATGTAACTGAGCTGTAATTATCTTCATGTCAGCATTTCCCTTCAGTGTCTAGATACGCCAGCCGGCAGTTAATGCCTCCCGCCATACTTATAACGAAACATAACTGTCCACTAACTGCCCAGCAGTTTTTACAGTATTATGTTACCTGCACCCTATCATAAAATTACACAACACTTGCATGAAGCAACTGACGACAGCACCCATCATTACATAAACTTATACAATAAATATATTGAAACTTAAATAATAAATATTACACACGTTGACCAGGCCACCAAGAGTACTGAGTTTAATAATATTTGGTCCATTAAGAGTTGTTTGGACCTTAGTTATTTATTTTCGTTTGAAACATGGAAATGTGGAGGTGATAAGTCGACTCCAATGCGTGTGTTAAACGTCGCTTCGCCTCTAAGCGTAGAGTGTACTAAACTAGCGTCCAATGTTTTCGTAGAAAGTGTTTTTCAATGGAATTTTAAGTGGTGACCCTATTATTTAATCTGTGGAAAGCATGTGTTTAACTCAAATGCAGGTATCTATCGTTTTGTTTTACGATTACGGCTGGCATTTTTCCAGCTACAGAAATGGGGGGGAAAAAAAAAACTTTGAAGAGCTGGAATTCGTGTTTTTTTTTTGTTTTATTTTTTTTTTTTTCGTAAGTGGGCGGTATTTTTAAAACGACAGAGACAGACTGAAGTCTGACTTCTTTTCGCATACAAAAGGCAGTAGAAACACTTTAAATAGTTATACATACAGACCCCTATTTTTCGCGGAAAGAATTTTGACCCACTTTGTATTGGTGTCTTACCTGCACATCTGCAGTTCTGCTTTGTGGTCAGTGATTGGATATTTTAACTACCACGAGCCTAGGGATTCTACCGGCAAATCACAGACGTGTGGTGTTGCAGGAACGTTATTGTAATTGGCTCAGTCTAATGAGATACGGCTCTTCACATAGACACGCTGCCAATAACCATGAAGCATAATCACATATGTGTACGAAAGGCATTAAAACAAACTGGGGCAAAATTCTTTTCGCAAAAAATAGGGGTCCCTAGTTATACATAAAAAATCACTTTTCGTACCACGCTACAGAGGAGCTCATGCGCCAGGTCCAACTAACTGCCTACCTGCGCGTCAGAAGCTCAGAAATGGCAGACATAAGGGTGACCTTGAAACGTGCATCAAATGCCGCATCACCTCAACGAGCCAAGCTCTTAAGGGGCCCGCCTCGTGGCGCTTGTGTTTGTGTGAGTGAGGTATGGTGCTAAGGGCGACGTCGTATGGGCCATACAACGGTGATTCGCCTCTACGCTTAAGGCGCGCAGTCTTCGCGAAAAAACAAATTTCCTATGGGACTTTAAGTGGTGACCCTATTGTTTTATTTACAAAATCACTGTATTAAAGTCCAATGCACTACCCTTATGTGGTTTGACGTGTATTCGGCTAGTATATTTTCCGCTATAGCAGCCTGAAAACCCCGTTTTAATCCATTTTGACATGCCCTTAAAGGGGATTTCTTATACGTGTGTTGTCTTGAAGGTGCTTAAGGGCAGTCGTCTGAAGTGTGTGTTCTTTTAGTAGAGAAACGGCGTGAACACACGTGTATTAGTTTCGGTGTAAAACTTTTTCTTCAAACACGCTGCAGTGTGATTTTATGGCAACGAGGCGGGCCCCTTAACTAGCGTGCAAGGTTCTCGTCGAACTGTTTTTACTATGGGACACTAAGCAGTAACCATATCATTTTATTGGTGTAAAATCTGTAGCAAAGTTCAGTGCACATCGCAATCTAAGTGTACATCTGATTAGTAGGCTACATTTTGAAGTACGGCTGTCTGAAAAGGTCTATTTTAGCCATGTTTGAGGGCTTAGAATCTGTGTGTTTAATGAGCATTGTGTTGTCACAATAACGTATCGACCTTGTGTGAATTTTTTTTATTTTCGTACGTTGGCACAATGGACACACGTGGAATTATTTCGTAGAAAAAATCAGTTTACGAACGCGCTGCAACTCCTTTGAAGCGTGAGTTAGGCAGCCGCCTTAATGGCACAAATGTACAAACATGCTAAGGCTTATTGCAACAAAAATGTCCTAGCTGTGCTTATTCCAAAATTTATTGCGTACAAAGAAATGGTAACTGCTTACAAAATGGTTTCCATAAAATTTCCATAATACTGCCACATTTTTGTTAATGTTTATGTTGTGTCTGTTTCTACTTTGCAGCCATGTTTGTAAATCCATTTGGACAACATCAACACACCTAATGTTATGGTCATGTCGCTCGATAATGTATATAAAAACTTACTGACGGCGAAGTAAGGTATTAAGCTGATTGTGTTAGTTTCTTCTAAGTTCCTTTGTTCAAGAAAAAAAAAATTGTAAAGTCTTGTATTGTTTTTCTCAAAATACAAATGTATATACTGTGACTTACGACGACTGTTGTTTTCTTGATGTACGACTACATATTATGTCACAACTTCGTCAACTAGATTTGTCTATCCTGAGCTAAAACGTTTAAACCTTAAAGTTGAGTTAAAATAAAAAGACTACCCTTATAATAGAGGCTATCATGTCATCGCCAAAAATATCACTATATGATTAAAATAGCAAGAAAAATGTGCAGCAATGTAAATTGCGAAAATAACACTGCGATAAAAATTGCAAAAGATCGAGCTGTGATAACAATCGCAAAAGATCGCGCTGCGATAAAAATCGCAAAAATTGTGCTGCGATAAAAATCACAAAAATCGCCCTGCGAAAAAAATTGCAAAAATCGCTCTGCGATAAAAATCGCGCTGCGATAAAAATCACAAAATATCGCGTTGCGATATATCGCAAAATATCGCACTTGTGATATATCGCAACAAAAATATCGCACGTGATTTTTTGAAAATATATTGCATCGCGTGCGATATATCACAATATCGCACAAACGTACTTGCCAGCACACTGTGTGTGTGTGTGTGTGTGTGTGTGTGTGTGCACGTGCGCATGTGCGTGTGCATGTGCCGGCACAACACTCCCTCCCCTCTTACTGTGCTGTGTGTCTGCCACTTCCAGCATGTCCCCCTCCCCCCTTCCTCTCTAGATAACGTGCCATGACGGCAGAGCAAGCTTGCCTTTTTCTTTTACTGTCCAGAGTTGAGATAACAATGCTCAGGAATGTGACTGGGGGTTGCTACAAGCATACAATCATCACCCAGCCTTCCCTTCCCTTCCCTTCCTTTCCCCTTCCCATCCCTTTTCTGGAGGGGGGAGGAACATGTCACTCTTTTCTCTTCCTCTTTTCTCTTTTTTCCCATTGAAAGATAGCTGATAACGAGACATCAAAATTAACTTCTCATATTCGCCAGCCACCCATGAACTTTCGTTTCTGCCAACTCAAACAAAAAAAAATAAGGGTTTTAGCAGAGACAGTTACTGTAGGTGGGGGGGGGGGGAAGAAATGGAAGAAGAGTAATGATGGAGGAACCAGGCAGTGAGAACACCCTCAGGCAGAGGATGAACGGCCACAGGCACTGGTACCAATGTGGACTCCCTAGACAAGCCAGTTGCACCTCCTGCAGCATCCCACAATCTAGATTTTGATTCCTGCTACACAACTAGAGTGGTAGAAGCCTTAACACCATCCATCAATAATGCAGAACTAAGGCGATGGGAACTGGCCCAATACATAACAAAATCCAGACAGCCACCTGGCCTCAACCTCTGATAACCACAATTCATTTTCAAATATGCCGCCTACCTCTCTAGTTCACTTCCTGGCCGCTAGGTTAACCAATTACCGTCTGCCATGTTGCAGTACAGTGTCTTCTCTTCGCCCGACGAAGCCATGTGTGGCGAAATGTAGCGATTCGCGCTTCCGCGCAGAATGTGTCGTCCTTTTCGTGTGTGTAGCTCTCAACCTCCATGATACTCTGTGAGTACATGTTTCTATTTAATTTTAAGATGTAAATTGCCTCTAAATCTTAATACTCAGCAGTTTAGGACTTCAACCATGCCTTCTTCCTGCTCCCCCTTTTTTTCCTTGTGACAACTTTTTTTTTCTTCTAATTTTTTCTATTTTCCATGTGTAGTGCGCATCCCTGAATTTTTATCAGTTGTTTTGGAATGAAAGTGTGCACTATACACGAGTAAATACAGTATTGAATTCATCTAAATACACATACCATATTTACTCATGTGTAGTGCGCACTTTTATTCCAACACAATTGATAAAAGTTCAGCGGTGCACACTATACATGGAAAAAAAAAATGAATATGTGGAAAAAAATGTGACGATGGGACGGGGGAAGGGGGAGAAGGCTGAGTTGTAGTTGTAAACTTGCGGGTATCAAGAGTGGGAGAAAAAGAGAGAGAACGTTTTTCACCGCCCCGGTTCCTCCATCAATACTATGCTTCATTTTTTTCTCCCCTTTCCCTCTATAACTGCTGCAACCGTCGCTGCTAAAACCCTAATTTTTTTTTTGTTAGACATGGCAGGAAACTTCGTGGGTGGCGGGGAAGCAATATGAGAAGTTAATTTTGAAGTCTTGTTATCAGCTATTTTTTCATGGGGAGGAAGAAAAAGAATGACCCTGATCTTTTTTGTACTCGGGAGAGGGAAGGCCAGGAGGGTGGTGGTTAAGGCCGTACAGCCCTCTGCTTGTAGCCACCCTCAGCCACATTCCTAAGCTCTGGTTGACAGTAAATATAAAAGGCACGTTATCTCGTAGAGGGGGGGAGGGGGACATGCTGGAAGCGGCAGATACAGCACAGTAAGAGAGGGGAGGGGGAGTGACGTGTGCACGTGCACACGCATGAACTGGCTGCAGGCAAGCAGGAAGCGAGCTTGGCAGGCTATTTTTAGATAACTGTGGACAAGGAAGAGGCAAGCCACACACCCCCCCCCGTCACACCACTATCCTCTTCGCCGTCTCTCTCTAGTCAGTGTGAATGTCATCTTTCCTCTCTCTTTTATTTGTTAACCATGGTTCCATCCCTCCTCCCCCCTGGCCCATCTATCAGAACCTCCCTCACGCTGGTAAAGGGTCTCTTACTCCCATGATTTTATACATACTAGCAAGACACTTAAATTTTCTTCTCTGAAACTTGTTGCAAAAATCGTGGTGCGCACTATACACTAGTATGTACGGTATGTCTAACAATGCGTAATAGGAAAAAACTTAACCTGTCATCAGAGCAATTTACTGTCAAAAATCTCTACCTGTGTATAGTTTTGGTTGCAGCACAATTATTGTTATTAGGGTTGTGCGAAAGTGACTTATTTTCCACAAAACGAAAGCGAAAGAAAATTTATTGAATTTAGCAGAAGTGAAACTAAAACGAAAGATCTTTTGAGATTAATCCGACCTTAACGAAAGTTGAATGAATTTTTCTGAACTAATAAATTATATATTTAGATGTGGTATACATGTATTTTCACTGCACAGTAAAACAATATCAACAATATCATATGGTTCTTATATCACCTTATTGAAAGTGCATTCCATTCTTGGATTTCAGTAATGTCTGTTATATAAAATCATTTTTAAGTCCTTTGATGTAGATAATAACTACTTTTTCATTTATCTGAATCTGATGACATGCTGGTAGGATACAACATAATGTACTGTATTTGTGTAAGTATAAATGAACACCAGAAATTAAAAATATAAAATATGCATACGACACCCATTGCAAATAACATTATTGTGTGTACTATTAACATCACACCTCAAGCATTAAGACAAAGAATTTAGCTACCCAAATAATTTTTACGAATTTATATCTTTCTAAATCATTTTATAAAATACTGTAAATTACGAAATGGGGGTGTGAGGAAGAGTGGAATATATGCCGCAGCATGTAGCCTCTTAGCACGTAGCACATGCTGCAGAGCAATGATAATGTTACATATTTAGCAAAAATTTAAATGTGGGCAATTCTCTGAGCTCTTTGGGATAGAGGTCTTATAATTAGAAATAAACAAGTTGAATTAAGTTCTTAATTTATTAGCTCACAAAGCTTACTAAAGTACACAAAACAGAAAACATCCATGGCTTTCACAGCACTCTTATTATGCACAAAATTACTACTGCGCCACAGAAACGTTAATTGACTTTGACCACTAAAGAACAGCAGTGTTTACCATTATTTAATTAAAGACTACGAATCACTATAAAAAGTTCAGTTGTATATCCAGTTAACAGTCTCTCAAATAGTAACAATGTACAACCTTAACAGTCTGAAGGGGTGATGACTCACAATGCACTGTGCAGCACCCACAGTGCACCACTGTCTTCACTCTTCAGGTCTTCATTTCGACTCCCATCGCGCACCTCCTTGTTGTCCGTCGACCCGCAGCAACCGTCCTCTTGTTTCTCCCTATACTCCTCCAAAGGTATGTTCCTGAAGTTTCACAGTAGACTCTGACATCACCAAGATGTCTTCACCAATCTCTCTCCACAAGCTTAGCATCTCCTCCTAGCAAGACCAATAGCGAACTCTCCTAAGTTACCAATGATTGTTCTCGCCGATACAATACCTCCAGTATTGTTCTCCACAGCCCACCATCTTTCTGTAGCACGCCGACACCTTCACTTCTACGGTCGATACAACACCCCAACTGTGGCCTGTCCCTTCTGCAGCCCGCTGATGTTACTCAGCCTAGACACCGACCACCGTCGCCATGTTGCCACTCCCAAGATACCACACCTTGTCAGTTTCACCGTGCCGACACAACACCCCAGTGTTGTCTGTCCCTTCTGCAGCCCGCCGATGTTACTCAGCCTCGACACCAACCACCACCGCCATGTTGCCATCCTCGAGACACCAACCACCACCGCCATGTTGCCATCCTCGAGACACCGCACCTTGTCATCAGCTCCGCCGCACCGTCACAACACCTCCGCAGCCCGTCACTTCTCACGATGTCCGTTGACTCCGTTGGGGCGCCGACGCTGATGCCGATGCCGACCCACACCACACTTGGGTCACAATTCACACTTCTAAAGACTTCAATAGACAAGACTCCCAGAGGACTCTTCAAGACTGACTTGACTAGACTGCCTCTGTTTCGCAGTTTGGGGGCTATTGTACGGCTCATTTAGTGACGTCAATCGGCGGTGCAACATGATGACCAGAGGTCTGAAAATAGATATTACCTCACTCATACCTGCCAAGAGTCACGTATGCAAAGGCGTCATCCTGATGACGTCTCGGGCTTATCGCAGCAGCTCTGGTAAAACCCATGACTGTGGTTGAATCATCGAGCTGTCCACCTAGCATGGTGTAGCATGCTTGCTACCAGGCCAACAAGCAACAATACTCTTTGGCTGTGTCCTGAACAGAGTCCGGCTGAGGCTGCCCGACCACTTCTGAAGTGATGTTTCATGACCTTGTGCAGAGCATACGTTGCATGACTGGTGAACTATGATTTTTCACTTTATTTACTTAGTTTTTTATTTCTTTAGTTGCCATATTTCATTCCTGACAGTGAAATCTACTGTGACTTAAAAATATAGGTACAGTAGTTCTTTAATTTGTTGTGTGTGCTACAGTGAAGCCTCGTTACAACGTACATCATTACAAAACATTTTTCAGAGTAATGTATGTTTGGATATTCCCTGCCAAAAATTCTATGTAATTGATAATTATTTTCACATTAACATAGCAGAACTTGTAAGAACTTTAATTAGGACGTACAAATTTTGAGTGCATTTCTGTATTAAACTGTGACAAATTCACTACTATTATATATATATATATATATATATATATATATATATATATATATATATATATATATATATATATATATATATATATATATATATATAAACCACAATTATAGACCACTTTAAACCAGAAACGTAAACTAAACTAAACATTTTGCTTCCCTCACTTCAGCCATTTAAAACAATCTAAAACAGCTGAGTCTGCCAACTGTCGAGACCTATGGCTGTGGCTGAGACTAACAATATTGATATTGTACAAAATTATATATTACAAATTACATATTGATACCTCTCAAAGTATCGTTTGTTCTCGAAATCATGTTAACTATCAAAATTATGAGAAAAAGGTGTAGAAATTGTTTGTGTACTTCAGGTACCGTGGACGATGTGTGGAATTTAACAACTAACTTTTGTGTGCATTTTTTATTGTTTTAAATTTATTTTTTTTATTTATGTATTTAACTATTTATTTATACAAATGTGCATACTATTGATAGTTTTTTAATTCTATTTCAAAGGTTACAGATGCTTTAGTTTTTATTTTAACTATTTCCACATTTTGACAAACTTCTTTTGATCAATTACTGTAATTGTTGGTTTTAATTAGCAAATACTGCAAAATTCGTGACCTTGAAGTAAATTTTGAAGCAGAGACCATGTTACATATAACAGGTAAGTCACTTATATTTGAAGTTTCATGTTTGTTGTTCTTTAATAATTTGTATGTGATTGTGCTGCAACAATTTTTTATTGAGAACCTGTTGGTTTTTTTAATTGGAATGTTGGCAAATATGGAGATACGAATAAAAGGAGGAAATATATTTTTAGAGCAACACATTTGTGTAGCTTTTGAAGTGGTTGATGTGGCAAGACCAAAGAATGTGACCTATGACCAGTTGCAGAAGTTATATTGAGGAAGCAAGGGAAGAATAGAGTGCTTGTAGACAGACACAGAAAGTATGCCGTTCTTATGGTCACAAAATTAGTAGCCTGCTTCACGCAATCTCTTTGTACATATTTCTACTCGTAAAATCACACTTTTGTGGCAAATTTTAGGATTTTTTGACAAATACTCAAGACCTCTATATATTCATGTTCTCGCAGTCATTATTGTGGTATTGTCTTGTAACTTTGAACTGTGACTGCTAACATTTTCCCTTTATTGATTAATTTATTTTATATACATTTTATTTTAATAATTCCTGAGGAATAGCTGTAGTCGAATCTTCGTTCATAGGATCAGAGTTTTAATGTATTTAACTACAGTTCATTCACTGTTTTCTTATTAAACATAAAGGTAAGAAATTAACAGATTGACGACAGTAGCTGCAAAGAAAATCTTTTTACATCCCAGAAGCATGTTTCTTGAGTGCCCTACGAGGCAATTCTATGGTGTGTATTTATCGTATTTGCCGGCATATAAGACAACTATTTTTACATATTTTTGGCCTTCAAAAATTGTTACTCGTCATATATATGAAGGTGCAAAATTTTTGGTAACCTAAAAATAGTTTGAACGCTAAGCTGTAAGCTGTGAAGTTGTATGATGTTTAAAGGAATTGCGTTTTTCGTCACAAATGAAAACGAGTGCCCCATTTTTAAAAATAAAATTTACTAATCAAAATTTTAATGAGCGTCATTCATAACAATGCACACTTTCTCGCAGCGAAGTGGCAATCGATGCAGCTAAAGTGCATGCCTATATCCTTTGTCTAGCCAGCCCACAACTCTTGGGCAGAGAAAACGAGGATCTTGGTCCGCATGCTTAGATCCTTTGCCTCGCAAGCACAAAACTCTCAGGCAGAGAAAACGAGCATCTAGGTACCGCGTGCCTAGACTATTTGTTTCGCTGGCACAAAACTCTCGGGCGGAGAAAACGAGGATCTAGGTACCGTACCAAACATTTATGTGTTCACTGTCTAGTGCTAGGCTGGCAGGCGACAACAGCGCACAAGAATGCGAACCTTGCAAGCAGCTATTGTAGCCCGGCGTTGCCATGTAGCTCGTGCATGCCTCAGTCTGGCGTTGCCAAGTCGCACACAGCTGCCGGCAACTGATGTCGCCGGCCGCCCAGAGGGCAGTAGTAGTAGCCGCCAATCTTATTCGTTTGCGTGTCTACTATGATGTTTATATGACGGTAATAAATGCATTGAAAATATTTAAACTATGTTTTAAATGTTTCTGGCAAAGGAAAAAAAGTATTTTTCTGTCAGGAATTTCAAAATTAGTAATTAACGATTTTTTTTTCAAGATTTTGTACCTTCAAAACCATGACTCGTCTTATATGCGGGGTTGTCCTATATGCCGACAAATACGGTATTGGGTATTCTGTTTTAGATAATGTAGATCCTGTAAGTGCGCCTGATATTACAATAAGTAAAGAATACATTGAACACACACAGCTGTGAACTGTTACCATGTGTGTGTACATTACATGTTTAGATTATTTATGAGCAAAATCAACAAAGAATAAAGTTTTGTCCAAAGATGGCATTTCATGGGAATAAATTGGAACACATTCAAAATGTCCTATGATTTGGTTAGATAAGAACAAAATGTAAATAAATGTTACTAGAGGTTAAGAACTTATTACTGTCCAGCAGAAAAAAAGTAACAGAATTGACAATAATAATGTGTAATAAAAGTTTGTGTAAATATCTTGAACTTGTTTCTGAATTGGTATTCTTAATTTCAGTCCTGGTCCCAAACATTTAATCATTTCACCATAAAAAGTTCTTTCCATCTACCATTAATGTTTTTTAGAGATGTTTATTTGCGAACCTTGTGTACAAAATGTTATAAATTTTCATCTTTTTACTGTTTGAATTATGTTACAAATGTCACAAATCCTGCTGAAAATGTAAAATTTTATAAGAATACTGTACGTGCTCCATATTACCATTTGAAATGTTTTTGTATACGTCATTGTTTATTTAAACTTGTTGTCAAAAGTAGGATGTTTGGCATTATGTAGTGCAGCTGACTTAGCCAAAATTAAGATAAGAAAATTAATTGGTTGACATCCTACTGCCACAAAAAATTGCATGATAGTGAGTGATGTAATGTTTTATGTTTTAGATAAAAAGGAGTCAGAGTTGTTACGAGCACATGAATTGAAGATGTCATTCTTCACGGATGCCACCCTGACAGAAATTTGCAGGAAGCTTGTGACACACTATTTCCTGCTAACCAAGGCAGATCTGGAGCAGTGGGATTCTGATCCTGAAGGCTTTGGTAAGTTTTTTTAACCTAGCGTGCTGGTTACTACTGTAGTTATTATTGCAAGTACAGTAGAACTTATCTTTGCGACCACACACTAGAACCTTACCTTAGTGGCCCCAATTATTATGATCGTATTCATCGCAGTTATCAACAACACAGCTTTTATGTTACAACACATTTTTGTAGAAATCAAAAATTTTAATGTGAACAATTACAATTTTGAGAGAAATCTGCTAAAATGTAATTTAAGTACGTAGTGGAATTACTGTAATTTCATCATTTCATGCTGTACTTCATCTGGTGACTGCTGTTACTGGGTGAAGCGTTCATCTTAAAAATGTGTACGTATAATCCTTCTATCACCTTCTCCCTGTAGACTACTCCGTGCAGCCAACGTAGCTTTGCATTTTGATCTCTCTTACTTTTGCACAGTTTTTTATTTTTTATTTTATTTTTTTTTTTGTGGTTTTTTGTGTTACAGAACACATTGTTTAAATATGTACAGTAAAACCTCATTAATTTGAACTCTGTTTATTAGAATTGATATATAAATTGAAGCTATCAGTCTGTCCCGAACATAGATAGGATTTTACATGCTTTGGAGATTGGTTGACTTGAAATACAGTTAATTTGTAATTTGAAGCTTTTTCTGGCCCGTACAGCACTTGACGTCCTAATAATTTGAAGTTATTTTGATAAACAAGTCTGTAAATTTTGCAGAATCATA
Organism: Medauroidea extradentata; assembly: GCA_003012365.1. NCBI lineage: Eukaryota > Metazoa > Arthropoda > Insecta > Phasmatodea > Phasmatidae > Medauroidea > Medauroidea extradentata. The sequence continues at coordinate 17,194 of PNEQ01007182.1, read as the reverse complement.
GTTTGAGTGTATGTGATGAACGCAGTGTGGATTTGTACAGCCCTTGATTTGTTCAGTCTTCGCGCCTGTCAATGTCGCGCCGCCCTCGAGTCTTCCTGCCTGCTTGTACATGGTGCTCAAGTTTGTATTTGTGTGTGCGTGCATGCGCTTGTCTGAAGAAAGAGGATAAGGAGGGTGGAGGATAGGAGTGGCACAGTGCATGTTAGTTATAATTTTGACTGTCTTTTCACGTTATTTTACTTTGGTAAATTGTATCATATTATCAAAGAATTGCTGGTAATGTGATTTTTTTAAATTTAATAAAATGTATGTGCGGGTCTTTATTCTCGGAGCAATGTGTGTTTTTTTAGTTGTAATAAAAGTGAAACATTTGTTTATCGGTATACAGTATTATTAAAGTGATGTGTTGTTCATTTAGCCAACGTTTGTAATCACGTGTGTATTAGGAAATGCTCCCACAGTAATTTGTCTAGTACTGTATTATAGAAACGGCTGGTGGCTCACAGCAATAGCACACACCTGGCATCAGTATGGTGTTGCAAAGTAGCGCATGGCGTGCAGCAGCTGATCATGTCACCAGCTTTGCATCCACCGCCTTGCGTTACCTTGTCACGTGGGCACTCTGAGGGTAGTAGTAGACTATGTTATTGACATTTATGCCAGCAAATATAGTATGGCAATATCTTTATTATAGGGATGGTACGAATCCACTTTTTTCTCGAATTCAAATCCTTGTTCGAATCCTCTATGTTGGTCACTGAATCTCGAATCCTAGTGTATCTCTTTACTTGACCACATGTTGTTTAAAAAATCACATGTACATTAAAAATTATGTATGTATTTATTGTCCTGATTAAAATTAAGAAACTAAAATACTCTGTGCTAACTTTATAGACCATCTTGCGAGGTCGTTAAAAAAAGTTCAAAGTTTATTATTATTTACAGCAATACCGTATTTTTCCACATATAATGCAACCTCGCATATAGTGCGAATGGCAATTTTGAACCACTCAAATCGGAAAATAAAATTGCATGGCCGTATAATGCGATATACTGAATGCTGTTCACCGAGGCTCGGGCCGTGCGGGTAGGGCAGGTAGTATGCGAGCAAACTATGAGAAAGAGGAGGCGGAAAGCAGCAGAGGGAGGGAATGATGCAGACCAGTAACGGTAAAAACAAGAGGATGGGAAGCGAGTCTAGAGAAGGAGAGGGCGTTTGGAATGCAGACAATGTAACGTCAGTGTTGTTGCCAGACCTATGCTACGGTAGTAGCCCACGTCTGCTTAGCTGGCATCAGGACTGGCTTTGCATGTATTGCACCTACAGATAGTCAACGTGGTTATAATAGAAGCACCACTGGAACGATTTTAACAAAATTTTATATACGTTCACGCTATTGCTACCTCTCAACAAAAAAACAATAAAATTTCAAAATGATATTGTTTTTCGAAAAACAGAAAGTTTCAATTTTTTTTTTTTGGGGTACTATATTCTCAGTGACGTAATGTCAATGTCTTATAAACACATTAAAAAATTTCACATTTATACCTTAACGTATACGGTAACATTCGTGGATGAATGACGATGCCGTGTTGATTATTCATCTGCTTACGTGAAACTAATACACACGTTAAAACAATGGCACAGTATACACACTTCGAAACACCTCTCGTGACGTATTTTCATACAAGGAAAAAAATTTTTCTGTATGAACAAAAGAAAATAATTCTCATCTCAATGCTAAGTTATATAAATAACCCTATCTTGCAAACATAACATGGCTGCGTTGGGCGTTGGCCTCTAGCGTGGACTGCTACCGCCAGGAGACAAAGGTGGCACAATTTTCTTTGTGTGTACACGCGTCGATATAGAGTCGACTCAGCGCAAAGTATCGATCTCAGCGCATCGCTGTGATGCTTGCTCCGTCAGGATTATCGTTTCTGAGTTTCGCGGCAAGAGTGCACCACCAGATGTACGGGACGCCGCGTACAATCGATTCTTTCTCGCAACTCTTGATATTCACTTCCGAGCGCGCCACGAGTTGTTTACGTAACGTATTCCGCGTACGTACTGCCGTTTTTCTGTCATAACATACGCAACCGCGAAAATGCTCTCGTATTAAACAAATTAATTAACGTTTTTAATACAGAAATTGACAGTGCACAAAAATACTGTCGTTATGGCCATATTTTCGTCTTAACGAGGTTCCGTCGCGCAAAAATGGCATATAGCCAGACCCCAGGGTTATTTATCCTTTTGCGCACCAATATAATGTGACCCCGCATATAATGCGAAAATTTTTTTTAGGACCACTGAAATCGGCAAAAAATTATTGCATTATATGCGGAAAAATACGGTATGTTTAAATTTTTGTTTAAAATGTAAGCATATTTAATCTCTGTGGATCAAGCCCGCTGCGTTTTTGGTCCTGAATCTGACTCGTGTTTTGTATACAGTCCCGGCTTATATTTTGTAGATTGTCCTGCCTCACTTTGAATAGAAGGTCCCACCTTTGCACTGAAACTGTTTGTGGTTCAACTTGATTTGGACCAACTTCTTGATCTGGCGTCATGGTGTTCCAATCTCGGGTGGTCGCAATTTGTGCAGAATGAATTTTCAAGTGTTTTTTCATGGCACTTCTAGGTCCAGTTTTTCCTCGTGATATTTGAATGCAGCACAGAACACACACTGCTTTCATCCTGTCATTTTGGTCAAGTAGGAAATGCTGCCACACATCTGACCTCGTACAATTTTCACTATTTTCAAACTAAATGCGGAAGTCTGAAAACAACTGAAATATTACGTCACTAGTATAAAAGACAATATTAACAAAAGCATTGTATTCAGCAAGAACTTAAGGCCTTGTTATGGAGTTTTGCAGTGATTTCGAAAAATTTCGCTGCACAGTTTTGACACTTATATGTTATAATTTGTAGCTGAATTTTTTTGTGGAATTATTCTGAACGGTTTTTTAGATTTCATTAACCAAAGTACCACGTTTTTCGTCGTGAAAATAAGCAAAAATGAAGGAAATAATTTTTTTGCTGGCAAATGGTACATTATTTTAAAAAACGCGTCCACAGTATTGTGCATCGTGTGATTGCACATTGACTCAAATGTTTTCAAAACTTTTGGTTAAAAAATATCTGAGTTATTGGCACCAGTCTGAAAAAAACTCAGGAACAAGCCCTTAAATAAACTCTAAATCTGCAGTAGGCTTAGCAACTGTGTTGCTTCGAGCGAAAATATCTTTTTTGGTTATGTTTGTAGTACTAGAATGATGTTTGCGGTAGAACGATTTAACTAACCAGACACGGTACAGTTAAGAATACAAATTACCAACTTTGGTTGTTTAAAATAGTTTATTAGTTTATTTAATTTTTTTTTTACTTAAAGACATTCTTTTAACAGACGTATGTGTTGTTTGTTGTTATTTTTACAGTGTCGTGGATAGATAAATATTCTGTGAATTGAAATGGCGCCTGTTTACATTTTATTGACTTGAAAACAACCTACGTATGACACAGTAAAGTAAATATACACACAAATTATAAAAAGCATTGTGTACTTAAAGAAATTTTAACATCTGCTATAAAGTAGACAATTAACCTCAATGTGGCACAGTTTATCATACGTTTGTGCTATTTCCGTTATGATAATTGTTTAGGTACACAATTTTAAACGACCAAATCTCACATTAAATCCTATGAATCCTCGAATCCATAGGATTCGGTATATTCGACGAATCTAGGATTAGAAAATCCCATCTCTGCTTTATTACAAACACACCCAATGTTACAGTTCATATTACCTTTATATATACATGTACAACAGAACTCTGATTTAACTAAATGCCTAGGGATTCAAAAATGTTTACTCTAAATCAATGCTTAATTAAATCCAACTTTATATTTGTAGTCTCAAACTCTTTGAATTAATGAGGTTTTGCTGTATACAGTAGGCAGTACATACTGTATTGATAAAATCTGGAATGTCTGTCCAGATATGCACTTGTAGTTAAATGTTGTGTAGCCCTCTAGTCAATTAATGCAAGCAGTCCATGTGTTCGGTCAGTTTAGGCACCATGTGAGTACAGTAGTTAACATTGTACAGCCAGGCTGGGGAGGGTAGGAACCAGACTGCCTTCCACTCTGCTGACCAGAGCTAGAGCAGCCATGTGTAAAGTGTACACCTTTAAGACTTTAAGTAATAAGTTCTTCTGTCATATCAATAATGAATATTGTAATTCTTCCACAAAAGTCAGTTTAACTTAGCAAGCACATGTTGAGTCTCATACACATGCACACACATACAAGGGGCTCTGGATCCTGGAGGGGGCTAAGTCTTAAGCTATACCCACACCCCAAGCCAAAAACGGGGGGTGCAGGGGTCCTTTCCCGGATAAATTTGGATTTTGGAGTGTTCAGTTAGAGCACGACTTGCTCTTTCCCCTAACCTTTCCACTTTCCTCTTCCAGACATGACTGTGAACTGTATGCAGTGACAAAAATAGTAAAATACAATTAATAAATATCATTCATGATTAAATTAGTGGAACATGTACCATTAAAATACAATTTAAAATAGCACAAAATTTAAAAGTGGCATAGTATTGAGGGTTAATGCACGTTAGCTGCTGACCTGTAAAGCATAGGAACCTGGAATATCTAAAAAAAAATTTTTAAGCCTGGCATTCTTAAAGTATAAGTAATACAAAACTTACTGCAAACAAGTTGTTCTCATAGAATGGATGCTGCTGTAGTATTTGATGAATGTGTGTGATGACATATTTTCTCAACTGCTCGGAGGGGAAGGTGGTAGGAACGTGAAGTGCATAAATGATAGTTACTTTGTTTTCAATCACTAGATTGACCTGAAGCAATCACAATAAATTCTGGTTTACCATTTTCAATTTCAGCCTCGATTAAAAATGTTACTGTTAAACATTTAGTATACAAATAATTTCAAACTTCGTAAACTGTTAAGTGGAGAAAATTATGCACTACTGTCACTGCAAAAGTTTGTCTTATATCAGCAAGGAAAAATTAAAATGTGTAATCTTAACTGGAAATCCAATAAAAGTAATTTGGCTACAATATTAAAGATCTTCATATGTATGTATACCACCCGTCCTGCTTTCCTGTTTTATATATTTTTTTCTTTTTCTTTTCTTCTTCGTTAAATATTGTATAAAGGTAGGAAAATTTGAAATAATGTCATCCAAGTGCTTGTTAAAATATTTCAAACACAGTCACTTTGTAAGGTAAGTGAAGGTATAAATAAGTACTGACAAGGTTAATAGCATATATTTAATAATAAGCAGGGTGAAATTAACTGAGAAGTAAATGTTTGTATTTTTTCACAGCTATAGATGAAGGTGGTGAATCGTGGAAATACAGTCTAAGGGTAAGTAAGCAAAGATTTTTTTTATGGGTAGTTAAATTATAAATAAATGTAAGAAGCTGGCCCATTTTATAATTACAGACTTCTCCATTTTACACACACATCCACAATCATGCACATGCACTCAGAGACACACCCACACGCACACACTTTTAACATAATTTCGTATTGTGTTGAGGTAAATTTTTTTTTTCTAACAGAGTGATTTCAGGTCAGGATTTTCTGGAACCATAGGCATTTTCAAAATTGGGTTTCTACTCTCGTGAGTATGTTACAGTTTGTGTTTGTGCATGTGTGTACGTTTGTTTGTGTGTGTGTGTGTGTGTGTGTGCATATGTGATTTTAACTGCCATGACAGAATTTTTTTTTTAATTTATATTTAATGTCATTATATTTTGTGCAGTATTTTTATTAAGTACAGTAGAATCCTTTTTAACGAGGAGTTCCGGTTTCGATCCTCGCTGTAACAGTATGCTCCACTATTTCCGATATGGGCCGAGTTTGACCACTAAAAACCCAAAAGTCAGCCTAAGTTGCATTAACATAATATCATAAACATTTAACAGGGAATTACGTGTTATATTAATGAAGTATTACTTTATTTTAAGCTGGTAAACATGTGCTGTTTACAGTTATACCCAGTCAATATGCATACGATCACAGATTGCATAAAAAAATTGTATAGGTCATTCGGAATAAAGTGAGCCCTAAAGATTTAACCTTCGAAAAAATCACTAGCTGTTACTGGATATTAGTCAACATTAACAATAGTTATGGTTGGTAGCGAATCATTACATGTAGTTCTGTGTATTTTATTATTTGAACACAGCATTAGTGAAAGAACATCAAATCCAGTTGACCTTACTGTTTACCATATACTTAAAAATATTTATTTATGACCATATTGGCATATCTACTGACTGTGTAGTTTGACTTGATTAGCGCCACCACAAAGTGATGCAACCGCCCGCTGAATTCAAAACTGTCGTGGCACAGACGTAGTTCAAAATTCCACTGACGGGTGGCACCGGAGTTAGGTTTTTGCCTCTTTGGCTTCGCTTGCTGTGTTTGTCGGTTGTGTAATAAATATGGGTTTCTGATGAACACATTCGAAAGTATTAGAAGTAACTGTTTATGAATATCATTGCTAAATGATGTGAAGTCATTAGTAATCTGTTACATTTTACGATCGCTAGCCTGAACATATGGAATTAGAAATAGCCTTTTTTTTCTGTTTCACACGTTAAGAAAATACGTTGTTTATTGTTTCTGTAATTGCGTCGTCATCGTTTTTGGTAGTACGCTGAACGGAACTTGAATTCTTGTATTGCGTGTGTTGTGTGTGTTTAGAGTGGCGGTTTTGAATTACAAATTAATATACTACGCATGCATTTACTAGATACGTAACGGCAATAGTGTGTGTCGTTGCCAACTCGGCAGGTATTTATAACTAAGATTACTATTGAGTATAGCATATATACAGCGCAGTTCATTTAATGAGTAGATATTATAGATAACATTTATCACAGCAGTGTAATGTACAGTAGAACCCTGTTATAATATTTATAATAATATATAATATATAACATTTTCCTGCATATAACATTACTTTTCTTTGGTCCCACCATTTATCCATAAGGCATAATGCTTTCATTTCCTGCTTATAACAACACTGTTATTTTCATTTCCTGCATATAACATCACTTTTTTCTCAGACAATAACCACAACTAGGGTAAAATTTTTCTGCAATGTAATATTTTAGATAAACTAACTAAGCTGGAGACTAAAAGCAACTGTAAAATACTAATTTATATCTGAGAAAGTGTCATAAATGTACATGACAGTGATATTAAAGACTGTGATCCTGAGGATGATGAGTATGAACCTACCGAAACAAGTGGGAAAGCCTCTCTTATACACACAATGTATGTATTAATCATGATTCTGATGGCTTAGTAACTACAGCCTCATTTACTGTACACAAACTATATGAAGGTTTAAGTTACTTTTATGTAATATCCATTTATTGGTGTAAAAATATTCATTCCTGCTTATAGCATTTTCCTGCATATAACACTTTTTTTCACAGGTCCCTTGAAAAACGTTATAACAGAGTTCTACTGTATATGTAAACATTGTACAGGCCTATTTAAATAAAAACACGTAGCAATATTTATGTTTACATGCAGCAGAATAAAATAAATTGGCGAAAAATAGAAATTAATCAGGGCTTTTTGAGTGCTCACTTTATCCCGAATCACCTATAGATAATCTGTGCCATGTAAATACAGCAATTGATTCTTTGGCTTTTGCACAGTGCATTGCTATGTCACACAGCTGGCCAAAGTATAGTACGACAGCATGCTTGAGCATCATACTGCCGTGCGTAGCTAGTCCACTTTCAAACAACAATGGCAGCTAGTCGCTGAAAAATTACACTTTTTTAATAGTTGAAATCAGGAAACTTTCACTGAAAGATACACTTACTCCTAACATTAAAATGTTCAAAATTGGGGAAAATAAAACATGTCCACAACTCGGTCTACAACTACACTTGCTTGAAAACCACTCGTGCTACTTAACCTTATAAATTTATTATTAGTTTTCTTTATGATGCTAATCAAACATGGAATGGACCAATATGATAACAGAAGGAATCAAAACTTTAGTGTAGTGTAATTGTAAGTTACTTAGACATGTTGCAGTGAAAATATTTCTCTACAAATTTATAAAAGGCAGTTGGTTATTGACTAAATTACAGTAACTACAAAGACTGCAATGAAATTTTTGGCTTAACGTATTACAGTATTAAACATTGTGTTTGTCACTCTTAATTATGTAAGTACATAATATTTCCATGAATAATCAGTGTTTACTCTATCAAACAGCATCGAGTACAAGTTAATAAGTATAAAAAACTATGCTAATTTGCTAAAATAGAGGCCTAGGTAGCTCCATGTTGAGTGAGTTGGTTAACATGTACGAGCGTCAATGTGAGGGTCGCTTCTTGTCAGGTTGAAACTTATTTTGGCAACAAGGTCGTCGTGTTCACCCCTCAATTATATTATTTTATTAATGAAACCTCTGCCTGCTAAAATAAATTAGTACTTAATTTAAAAAATGACAGTATATTTTGGTCAACGTTGTAAATACTATGTGATGTGTAGTTTATTCAGGAACTTGGTTTATTAGGGTAAATACACACACAATTTTTTGTTGCTGCAGAATCTATTATCATTGCCTGGTGCCATACATTTGTCTCCAGTCAGTGCTTGGTGTGATTTAGGAGTCGCAAGTCTTCGTACTTAACAGATACGTAGTGTGCGTTCATGTTTATGTGGTAGATAAGACAAGTGACCTTGCAGGATACGTAAAGTAACAAAGGACTGTGTTGGTATGCCTTAGCCTGACAGTGGCAGCTCTCACTTACATACACATGCATGTATCCCTAGCATGCGTGATGTTTATTTATGGCGAGTTTACATAAATAGATGTGATTGCACAAATTCAGTAATTACTAACATAATTTTTATGACGTTATGGGAGTGTTTGATGTTCATTTACATTGCATCGGATTTTGGGCAATATCTATAAAGAATTTTGGGTTGTTATCCAATCACCAAAAGTCTCTTTCAGCCAAAACTGGCTTTATTAACCTCTTTCAGTGGTTGGTTGACTGCCTTGAAGTAAAGAGCCATCTACTTTCAAGTGAATGTTGTCAAAGTGTGATTTGAAAGCTTGTTCATCTGTTTTTGTTGCATTTTTTTTATAACAATGACTGCAGATTTGAGGCTTCTTTGGAATAGTCTATCGTACAGTACTTATTGCATGGAACAAGTTAAGGAGACACGTATTTGATAGTTTTTGTTTAATAAATAATCTTGAGCTTCTGTTTGGCTTCTTGATGAAATATACTTAAGTAATATACCTAATCTTGTCAGAATCTATGCAATATTCCATGAAGGGTTTGTTACAAGATAAAGTTTTTTTACGAATCAAAATTTTGTTACTGTGTTTGTAATGTTCATGTTTGTTATTCTTGGTACTATTGTTTTGCAAAAGTAGTAATAAATTTTTTTGTAGAAACAATGAAAATCATTTTGCGAAGATAATGATAAACATGTTAGTGAAATTTTTTCTGTATATATTTTTTAACCTAACAATTAATGATCTTCACTTTTTTTTTTTTTCATACAGTAATTATGTCAGCAGCAAAAAATTAACAATGCTATCGTAAATGTTTTCGTATTTACTTCTCTAAAATTGCTTGTGTGACAGGTTATTCAAGGGTTTTTTTTTCTTCAGAGTTATGAATTTATTTATTGAATAATATAATACATCATTTTTTAGTTTTTGTTAAAGTGATATGGTTTTCCATGCATAGACACAATATTATGCTCGCTGAAAAATCCCTCACAAATGCTACAGTAGAATCACGTCATAGCGAACACGGAAATAGTCAAAACACGATTATAGTGAAGTCTTTTTGAGGAAAAAATTACAAAAAAATTCCATGAATAATGTAAATATTATGAGTAGAAACATGTATGGTGAATCGTGCTTGCAGCAAGGTTCGTGACCGTGTGAAGCAGGCTTGTGGCGATGTACGTGACCATGTGATGTGAGTAGGCATTTGTTATCTTGACAGCCGGATGTACATATTACCTCTCCCCCCCTCGCAGACCCATCGCGCCGCTGCCCCTATCCTATGCCAGCCCGCTGGCACCGTCACGTGAGTAATGCTTCTGCCTGGACATCTCACTTTCCTCCCCAAACACAAGCACACGTTGTTCTAAAAATAGAATTGTGCCCTTTATTTCCCTCGCCCCTTTTCAACCCATGTGACCGTTGGCTACGTTTCCGTAGTTAATCAAAGTGCTTTCAACAGTGTTTAGTTTCACATACAACTTGCTTTTCTGATTTTATTAATTTTATTGATTACGATTTTGGATTGTGACTTTGGATTACGATCAGGGGCGTCATTTAGGGGGGCAAAAGCCCCCACCTGGATTTAGGAGGAAATGTATAAAAATAATTTTTGTGTATTTTGTAATTTAAATAATACTAACATATGCACGTAACTCCAAAGTTTTATTATTCAAGTTTCTAATGTATACATGCTTAATTAATAAAAAAGACGCAACAAGGTCACTGTCGCAAAAAAAAAATTCTGCCCCCCCCCTCCTCCCCTACCCAAGAAAAACATGAAATGACACCCCTAATTACGACTTTGGATTATGATTTTGGATTTTGATATACGTATATAGTTTTTCGCTGTTATTGACGACCCACTTTGGCGGTTTTATTTGGATTTTGATACTTTTTTTATTAGATTTTGTGCTAAGATTATTGGCGACCTACGTAGTTTTTCGGACTTGAATTATTTCTAACGTGATTTGATGACATGGGAAGCCAAAAGAAGACCTTGGATATTGCTACCAAGTATGAGATATTAATGAAGATAGGCGAAGGTGAAAACAGACACGAGGACGAAATGTGCCGATCACAGGACCAATGATCCCAGCTGGTGCAAATGGCTCGGATATCCCTCAGCACATTCTACTTCCTTTGACGCTGGTTGATGTCGAAACAAACTAGTTGCTGCTCACTAAAAATACTTTGTACTCGAGCGCATTTTAGCATCGGTGAAACTTATTATTTACGTTAATAAATTTGTTGTAAAATGTCAGCATAAATAATACTATAATAACATATTTGTTTTTATAGATACGCTGGTTTATCACGGTACACGACAGAAAATAATCACGCTGGGCACCACTACATTCTATCGATAAAATAATTAATCGGTAAAGCACGGTAGCACATTCTGACGGAGACGCGAAGCACTATCTGTGAATTAGTACCAGTGCTGTCCACTGCCGCGCTGTCCACTGCCGCGCTGTGTGTAATGGGTATCTAGATGCTCGTTCACTCGCGAACAGCCGCAAGGATGAGGATCTAGGCACGCGTTTGTTACGTAACACAGCGTCACTCGCTCAGTTGCACGCGCTCAGCTCAGAGTCACTCCCGCAGCCAAAGTCTTCAAAGTTCGAATGATGAAACACAATTTTACAGCAGCGATCCATTGGTTGGCAGCGGCGGGCAGTGTAATCATGTTGACTGCCGGCGCGTGCACTCTTGCCGCGTGCCAGTGCGGGCAGACACCGTTGAGGCAGTCCAGTGATTGATAGACATACTTACATGACGCGGCGGAGTGTTTGCACCGTTTTGACTTAGCGAATAGTTGCACCCATACTTGTTGGGTATTATTTTAACCAGCGCATACTTACCTGTTAAAATAAACCTATAGTATTTAGTAAAATAACTTACTACTTTGTAATTAAATAATTTTAAAGACAGTTTTAATGCAATTTTTGGGTTTAGGGGTCAAAATTGGCCAAATTCGGCAATAGCGAAAAGACAGCTATAGCGAAGTTCGAACCCAGAACAAAGACAGTTCGCTATAACGAGACACTACTACACTTCAACTTTTAACATTCCAAAATAACATTACTACATACTTAACCTAAATCCTAAGATATTATCTCAGAGTTGAACAACCATGAAATGTTGTTGAATATGTCACAAAAGACAATTGAAAATGCTAGGGTTCATTCCTGTACTCATTCTGAGTACTATCCACAAGTAGAGAAATGGCACTATGTTGCCATATTTACACTACAATTTATTTTGAAACTCTTTCAGCTGACAAACTCTTGAAAGTTGTTTTTAGGTTACGATTAGTTGACAATCTGACATGTGAATGTCTGCTAAAAGTACTTTCAAAAGCAGTTTGTATATACTGCCCTTAGGTAAGGTAAGGTAAGGGCTTTGCATCTCATCGACAGTGAGGTCTTTAGAGACCGAACTCACAACTTGGTACGATGGAAGGAACTAGTTAAGGAGTTGGCTGTGGCCTTTGTTAAGGAACCATCCCAGCATTTGGCTGGAGCGATTTCAGGAAACCGCGGAAGACCGAAACCAGGATGGTCAGAAGCAGAGATCGAACCCGGGTTCTCCCAAATACAAGTCCATCGTGTTACCGTTGTGTCATCTAGCTCAGTACAGCCCTTAGTGTTTCACATTTTCGTTAAGCTCTGTTCTTCACAAATAGTGTTCAAGGGTTAAAGGCCGTGATTTACAACTTGTTAACAACAGCAGTGGCATAATTATTTCCAGAAGTTGTCTTTTAAACACACTACAGTACAATAACAAATACGTCACTACAATGGAGACTTGCAAACATATACACTGTGTATCAATGTGTGCACATACGCTAGTTTAGAAAAAAAAACATTGCAATGCAGTAAAATATTCAACAGCACCGGAAGTGTCACTGTTGAAGTCGGGTGGGGGGGGGGGGGAAATAGGAAATTTAAAAAATGTGTGTTGTTTACACAAGCGAGCACAAAATATCCTCATTAAGTCTAGTATTTTTTAGTTTATTGCTACACATTTCTTAGACTAAGACTCTCCCCATCTCTAGTTGTGCAGCGTGGGAAACTTTTCGGAATAGCGTGACAGGATAGGTGTGATGGTAGAGGATAGTGGTATTGTTGAGAAAGGGTTCGACAATCCGTTATTCCCTTGTGTTGCTGGTGTGGCGCATAAGGCCTCTTTGCAGCGGAACTGTATTGTTGGCGTTGAAGTAACCAGACTTCTGAAGGATCCCTAGAAGTGTGCCTGTGCACAGCCCTGTATGTACCTGTTTATTCAACTTTCTCCAATCAAATGTCATAGATACCCGGTCAGTGTGTGCGGAGTTGACATGGGGAGAGTCTGGATATCGTAATTCGATGTCTCGGAAACCGGCTCGTAGGCTGGTGTGCTGAGCAGCTGGCTGGTGAATGGTGCTCATGGACATGAGGGGTGCTTCAGAAAGGGGTCTGACAGTTGCTGGTCTGCTAGCTGAGTGCTAGTATGGCGATGGGGCAGGTAAATCTACCGGTAAGCAGAGCTGTAACCCTAGCAATTAAAAATGTTGTAGCAACAGTTGACAATTGTCTCTCTGCCGTGGCTGTGAGGAGGGAGCAAGGTGAGTTGGTTCCCGTGATGAACAACTACTGGTCTCTCCTGGAGGGAGCAGGTGTAGTTACTTTCCTTGTCGGCGACTGATTTCTGTGGCTCCTGCTCGCTCTTTTACTCCCTCTTTGGGGTGATCTGCTGTGGTAAGCCGGTCATTCGCCTAATCAGAGGGATGGTTCACTTTCTCTTTTGTTCTCGTCAGTGCTGTGGGTACCGTGCTACCAGGCAGCTCAGCTTTGACACTGTCTTCGGCAGACAGATTTTAGGCTGTCAGGGTTGTCGTCAATAATTTCTGGGACATTATCTGCTCTTGCTGGAAACCATTGGCGATGTGTCTTGGCTTGACTGCATCCCAGCTGGTTCAAATAGTTCTGATAGTCCTCAGCACATTCAAAGATGTGTAAAGGGAGATTGCCTCAGTCCCATTAAATGCTGTGTAGCCAGCCAGTTGAGGGTGTGTGCCGTCATAGGAAGTCCAGCAGCTGCCTGCCACTTGCCAGCTACCTGCCAGCCGGGTTACACCAGTTACCCATCTCTGAATAAACTCGTAGACAAAATAAGTAGTTATACACATTGAATTATAACAGCTTGTGTGTAATTTTTTTTCAGCTATTTATTTATATTGTTTGTTTAAAATACTGATATAGAGGTCATATTACAGTTTTTCCCTTAGATTTAAATGAATTGTGTTTACTCACGGAAAACCAAACATCATCTCTTAGAATAGGTAAAAGTATTAAAATACGTTATAGAATAACATAAATCATAGTATTTGCTCAAAAGAAACATTTAGGTCCGATATTATAAACCTCTTTCGAATGACAACCAACTGCTCACCAATGCTTTCTCTATAGGGATTGCAGTAGGTTGTCATTCGAAAGTCGTTTATAGATACGGCCCTTAGTCTAATGATTGAAACTAAAAACCTTTTACGAATTACATCAATAGAAAGAGTATACAGAAGAAACTCACCAAGCGATGCTACTGTCAGCTGCGTGTCTTGTTAATTTATCGTCCAGGTCGTCCGTAGCTGCCACGTCAGATTGTCACTTTACTCTTGTAAAATGTCGAAAACATGTTTTGTTTTACATTTAGTATTTGAGACACGAATGTATGTTACATAGTTTTATACACTGTACACAAATGTTGTCTTAAACAAAACTAATGTAATAATTTTCTCAGTCACTGTATCAGTCCAGTGTGAAATAAGACTTAATGTAGTTCTTAAAAAAAATTTCTTCGTCAGTTCCAAAACACTTGGTCACTTTTTTCTGCTCCTTCTCCTCCTTGTTTTGTCCGATATGACACCAGAAGCTCTCTTGGTAGATTTCCAGGACTCTTCAATGTGCTCTTCACTCTTATATAGGTTCTTTGAAGAACAAAAGTTGTAATGATTTCCTGTGGAATGTTTTAAACACAGGAGTGATCGTATCTATCACGTTTTTCATGACACTGGGGTTTTTAGTGGGTTCATTACCATGAAGTACATATTTGGAATATCATGTTCCAGCTGCGTGGCTTGATGTAACTATTCTTCAGACGGCTTACATAATCCTCTATAGGATAAGTGTTTAAGAGTGTGTGGCAGATAAATAAATTAACACTGTAAACATCAATTGAATTCTACGCTTTTTTCGAAGCCAATGTGGATAAAATACAGTACTCAATGAGAATCCTAGATAATGATATTTGCCAACTTTATGAGTAAATATTTATACAGAATTACTAATTCGTTGTACGTGATCTCTTGCGCCGCAGTTAAATGTACGAGGTTCCGGCGTCAGAGATTGTGCCTCAGAAGTTCGTAACAATGGAAACAATTTTGTTTGAAACGTTGGCTAAAACTACTGTCTAGGTCTGCTATTGTTTAATTTTTGCAAATGGGTTTCAAGAAACCTACAGTGCTTTTAGCGTAGAATTATGTACCATGCCCTCTTAACCTATGATACAGACACAGTATGGATGTTTGTTTCTTTGGCGTGTTCTAAGTCTGGGAACTCTGGTTTCAGTTTTCTTGCTAGCCAAAGAGAGGTATTCACTTTTCAAAAGTATTTTCTTCTAAGTACGTAGAGAATATAAATTCCGTTATTTGTTTTAGAAGACAGTTAAATTTCCCTGTGAACTGACTTTCGTATCCAAGAATAGTATTTTTTTTTTTTTTTTTTTGTTTTTCACTTACTGAATCAAAAACAGTGCTGACTTTGAGCACTCAAAACAAATTTATTGTCCTCTGCATGTGCAGTTGTATTTCTTTGACTGTATTGTATCTTCGTTTTTACCCTAAAAATTATCATTTTCAAATGGTACAATTCATCTAAATGTGAGGGACAGATGATCTCATTTGAACCTCCATGGATGTGAATTTGCGAGAAATGATTTTTCAGTAATGTTTTGATTAAGATGATAGGTCAAAATGTAACTAATTTCTTGTGTAAGTTTTAGATCTCTCTGAAGAAGCATACAATGATTCCTTTTTGGAAATGTTGGATTATATTTCTTCCACAGTAATGCAGTTCATTAATTGTCTGTCATTTTGTTTAAAATTTTGTCTTGGGGAATTAATTCTTGACCATATGGTTTTTGTGAGGGCTTCTATGTTCTTAGCATTTCAACTTCATGACTTAGTTTGTTGGTCATATTCACACTTACCCGGTCTAATATACATAGTATTTACTGTACTCGTGTGAATGCCACACATTTTTTTCACAAAATTTAGAATTGAAAATAAGGATGGGGTGTTTATACAGAATATATAAAATAAATTAGTATGTTGTGTTTTATGGAACAAAGTAAATAAGTAATGTGAGGAAGGTCTTTTTTTGTTTGCACCAAGTCCTCTGTGTGCTGATAAGCTAAGCGCAAGGCGACGAATCCCACATTTTTTGTGTAGCCGCTGAGACTGTTCCGCACATTCGGCAAGCATCGGGAATACTGGGGCCTCCTCTCTCCTGGCCCTGTAACAGTTAGTTTAAGTTAGTTAAAAATACCAAAAAATACTGTTTCCTGAGTTAAAGGACGGGTTTGTTATGTTGGGTGGTGCTACAACTTCTCGCGTCTGTGGTGCACTAACTATCGATGCATATGCAGATTGCTGAATGTGTGGCACAGTCTCAGCAGCTAGACAAAAGTTATCAACATTGGCTGAAGCGGGATGGAAGATGAGAGAATGGAAAATTATTGAAAAAATTTTGCAAGCATGTGCACGCACTCGCAGATGCTAGATTAGAAAAACAAAACGTCATTCTTCTTACAGTACGCAGTATTATTTTCTCATACTGACTGGGCAGTTTCTGAGAAATTGAAGTTCATCGACGTATCGAGTGGTCTTTCCTGGCCATAAATTGGCGAATCCGACCGTAGCTGGCACAAAAATCAATGTGCGTAATATCCATTCGTCTGGAAATGTGATTTGCTTCGACTTGAAGCACTTCAGTCGTGACAGCATGTTGGGACTGCGCGGAAGGTTGTGTTTGTATGTTTGTTTAGTGATTCCTTTGTTTTGTTTTGGAGGCCATGTTGGAGAGGAGAGTAATGGCGGATTAAAAGGTCAATGGTTGTAACAGGAGTTTTAGTTGGAGTTTATTTATTTACTTGCGTTTCCACAGCATTATTCATGGAACATTTTTGGTCCTCCGGATTCGGATGTTGTTAGAACCTCTTAATATCAGGTCTTGTCCATGAAGTTCGTTGGGAATCAGGTTAGATATTGATGTGTTGGTTTGTTGAGCATTGTTACAATGGAATCACTCCTAGCAAAGAAAAAAG